>OVAP01004466.1:0-14539 GCA_900406295.1 Aurinia saxatilis | reverse complement strand
AGTTGACCGTTGACCTATCAGTTTGACCTGTGGGGATATTTGACCCCCACACAACTTAAGATATAAGAGAATATTGTTTGAACTCACTTCAACTCAAGCAGTTAGAGCATGCAATTTTCCCCGACGTTTCCCAAGATTCAGCCATTTCCTCAGTCGGCGAATATGGTTGCACACTCTCTTGCTACAAGTGTTACATCCGAACATAGATACCAATTCTATATAGCTCGTGGAGAGCCCTCTTGGTTACAAGCATGCATTCTATCAGAGACTCTTTCCCCAACATTCTAATACTACTCTGTTTTTTCTTTTTATTCGTGTGTTTCTCTTTTTTCCAGGTTCTGTTCTCGGGTTGTGTTGTTGTGGGATTACCTATTGGATACATCCCTTATTTATTTGTACGCTTCACCCTTTTGGAATCATTAAGACAAGTAGTATTCAGCGTTGAAAAAAAATTTGGAGCTGGAAGCCTCTTGATTTACCATTATGCCCTCCATGTTAGAAGATTCGCAATTGCAAATTTCCTCACCGCTATGTACAAGAAACAAGAAATATGAGTGAAGAAAAGTCAAAACTCTGAATCTTTGTCAGAAGATGAAGAAACGAACGGTGTACGCATGGGGAGCAGCGATTGTAATCTTCCTTGTTCTGATGCTCGTCACTCCGGCGATCCCTCAGTCTCAGGCTTACCACGATTTCGCCGATCACCGCACCTACTTGGGTATATTCCCGCACTTCCCTCATCATCATCTTCTCTTTAATCCCTTTCAATTTTAATCCACGATATATCCAAATCTTAGGGATTCCGAATGCTTTAAACGTCATTTCCAACTTCCCTTTCCTCATCATCGGCCTCATCGGTCTCGTTCTCTGCTTTTACCCTCATGATTACTTCCAATTTAGGTGCGTAAGCTTATCTTATCTAGTTCTTCATAGTGAAACAAATGTCAAATTAGTTATACATCTTTTTGTGTGTATCGGAACAGTTTGAGAGGTGAGAAATTGGGATGGACTTGCTTTTTCGTTGGTGTTGCGGCTGTTGCTTTTGGATCTTCTTACTATCATCTTCACCCAGACGATGCACGCCTCGTCTGGGATCGTCTTCCCGTACGCTCTTTTCTCTTTGCTGACACTGCTTTTTTGCTTGCTTTGTCTTAGTTTTGTTCATTGGTTTTTTTAATATAGATGACTATTGCTTTCACATCAATCATGGCTATATTTGTAATCGAGAGGATTGATGAGCACAAGGGTACTTACTCCATTCTTCCGTTGCTTCTCGCTGGTCTTGTTAGCATTTTGTATTGGAGGCAAGTCATTTTCGAGGACTTAATGATGCAATCTTTGAGATAGTTACCTGACATTGGGCTGTGATTGCAGGTTTTTCGATGATCTTCGTCCATATGCTTTAGTCCAGTTTGTTCCTTGCATTGTCATTCCGTTGATGGCTATTCTATTGCCTCCAATGTATACGCATTCCACGTATTGGCTATGGGCTGCAGGTTAGTGCTCAGTATTGAGTTTGCTTTGCACCTGAAGACACGTTGTCGCTCGTTCTTATTCTAGTTTCAATTCGCTTAAACTGCAGGATTCTATCTCCTAGCGAAGATTGAAGAAGCTGCGGATAAGCCCATATATAGCTGGACACATCATATTGTTAGTGGTCATTCTATCAAGCATTTGTGCGCTGCTATGGTACCCGTGTTCCTTACCCTCATGCTTGCAAAACGAACCGTTCAAACTGAGAGGTACAGTCTCAAATACATATGAAATGACCCGACCTGAGAGAGTAATATTCTTGACTCATGCTTTACCATATTTTGTTTAACACAGGATTAGCTTATATACGACATGGAAGATATCGTGGACAAGAAGTCGAAGGAAGGGATCCGAGGAAGAGAGCTTCGAGTGTACCTACTCCAACGTAGCAGCCGAAGAGACTCGGTAATTTATGTTGGTGACCCTCTTATAATGTCATATCATCTTTTAACTTTGCTAGTTGTGTTGGTTACTGGCTGATAGAATTAGTTTATAGTAGATAAGAGGTTGATAATCCAATTGGGAACTGATGAAATGTAATCTTATCAAATCCAAACCTTTCATAGTGCTTAATACTCTAATTTTATTCCTTGTAACCGCTGGATGTTATTATTATCAGAACTTCATATCAAAACTACACACCAAATCGAAGACAGCTTTGCGTAATTGATTAAGCAAACCATTAACACACAAGTGTTAACACTGTGTTATCAGGAAATGCCGTTAAGTCTCCCAATAACAGAGACGACGCCTTGAAACCCCAACTTCCCATCTCCATTCGCCACCATTCCAGAGAATAGCTGCTTGTTCAGAGCAGCCCCAGGCAGTGCCACCGCAGGCCCGTCCCTTTCCTCCTCCGTCGCAAGGCCCAAATCTTTCACCATATACTCGGCAAACCCTGTCACCTTAAAATCCCTCTGCACCATCATCTCCCCGAACAACCGCATAACAGCTGATCCAGCCGCACCGTCCTTCACAGCCTCGAGCCACTTCACCGGATCCAAACCAGCTCTCTCAGCAAACACAATCCCTTCAGCCATTCCCACCATGTTGCTTCCAACACATATCTGATTCCCAATCTTGCAGCTCTGTCCACTCCCTGCTCCTCCCATATACCTCACATTTCCCATATTCTTCATCACAGGAGACAACCACTCCACAACATCGGACTCTCCACCGCAGAAAATCATCAACGTCCCCTCTCGCGCTCCCGCGTCACCACCAGACACCGGCGCGTCAACAGCCCAACAATCTCTCCGTCTCGCCTCCGCGTATATCTGGCGAGCCAGTGCTGGTTGGCTGGTAGTCATGTCAACGGTTGCACCACCGGGTTTGAGTCCCGAGAGAACACCATGAGGACCAAGAAGCACCGATCGGACATCGTTGGAGTTTCCAACTATCGTGAACACGACGTCGCTAACCTCCGCTAGCTCTTTGGGAGTAGTGGCGATGCGAGCTCCTTTGGTTTGTAGATCCTTTGACTTACGGAGATCACGAGCGTAGACGGTGACTGTATAGCCTGCCGCGAGGATATGAGAGACCATGGCTGATCCCATTACGCCGATTCCGATCCATCCGATTCGAGTCTTGGAGGGTGTGACGAGTTTCGGGTATGGAGTTTCCATTTGAGAGACAACGATAGAAACAAATTCAAGAATGTTGATACAAATGGAGTTTGGTGAGAAAGAGAGCAAAGTCTTCTCAACAGACACGTAATGTTCATTTCTCCTGGAATCTTGCAACCACAAGATGGGTCACGGGACCTGAATTTCATCCTAGTTTTAGACCCCTTTCATTGGGAAAACGTTATGTTCATTTCTCCTTAATTTCATCTTTGCTTACCCTGTGATGCAACAAACTCTAGCTTCTCTCCGTTCCTTTCTGGTAAACACTATGTTCCACATTTCCCACAAAACATAATTCTCTCTCTTTCACCATCTCCCACAAAACATAAGTCTCTGTCTTTACCATTTTGCTTTTCTCTTTCCGAGTTTGGTATATCGAGAGATTATGGAATGGAGTTTTCCTTTCATCAATCAACTTCTCTTTATCTCCCAGACCTTTATGAGCTTTCCTCATTTTCTGGCACCATCAGCCTGTGTCCTCATAGCTATCTTTAGTTACTATTTCTTCAGACCAAGGTGTATATACCTCATTGATTTTTCGTGTTATCAACCTCCATACTACTTGCGAGCTCCAGTCTCCAATTTCATTGAGCATCTTACGATATCCGGTGTATTTGATCAAGAAAGCCTTGATCTCCAGCAGAAGATTTTAGAGCGATCAGGGATTGGAGATGACGCGAGCGTGCCTGTGACAGTCCATGAGATCCCACCAAACGCTTCTCTCTCTGCTGGTAGAGAAGAAACTCACGACATCCTCTTTGAGGTTGTTGAAGACCTTTTCTCAAAGCACGAGATAGATCCAAAGAGTATTGACATCCTTGTGTCTAACTGCAGCCTCTTTTGTCCTTCTCCATCCATAACCTCCATCATCATAAACAGGTTTGGCATGAGGAGCAACGTAAAAAGCTTCAGCTTGAGCGGAATGGGCTGCAGCGCGGGGATTCTTTCTATCAATCTTGTAAAAGATCTTATGAAGATTCATGGTGACTCTTTGGCCCTAGTGTTGAGCATGGAAGCTGTGAGTCCAAATGGTTACAGAGGGAAGTGTAAGTCAATGCTCATTGCTAACACCATTTTCAGAATGGGTGGGGCCGCAATTCTTCTCTCCAACAGGAAGCAAGATAAGCATAAGGCCAAATACAAACTCCAGCATCTTATTAGAACTCATGTCGGATCAGACAACGAATCCTATGAGAGTGTAAAGCAGCAGGTTGATGAAGAAGGATTAGTGGGAGTAGCTTTGTCCAAGCAGCTTGTGAAGGTAGCATCAAAGGCCTTAAAGATCAATGTGGTGCAGTTAGGCCCTCGGGTGCTACCTTATTCAGAGCAGCTCAAATACATAACCTCATTCATCCAAAGAAAATGGGGAATGCAGAAGGAGGTATACACACCCAACTTCAAGAAAGCTTTTGAACATTTCTGTATACATGCCGGAGGAAGGGCAATAATTGAAGGCGTGGAGGAGCATCTGAAGTTGAACAAAGAAGATGGAGAAGCGTCAAGGTCAACACTGTACCGCTATGGGAACACATCTTCATCTTCAGTGTGGTATGAGCTGCAATACCTGGAGGCCAAAGGTAGAATGAAAAAGGGAGACAGGGTATGGCAGATTGGATTTGGAAGTGGCTTTAAGGCAAACAGTGCCGTCTGGAAATGTGTTTCCAAGATCAATTCAAAAGAAAAGAGTGCATGGTCTGATCAAATCCATTTGTATCCAGTCTGTGGGGATGCTTCAAGTGCGTTGAAGACAGATCTCCTCTCTTGACATACTGCCATGGAATAGTTTTCCATTCCTTTGCATTCACTTTTGTTTCCATGAGTCATGTAGATCTCATAAACTTCATTCCTTCTGGTGCTGCTGAAGGGAAGCTTCTAAGGCTGCCCTGGAGCTGATTCATGCATTGTAGGAAAAACTTTCATCATTCTCAGATTCTTCAAGAGCTGTTTGTTTTGGATTTCTCCTCAGAAATTTATTGAGATTGTAATCTGAAATAGGATTTAGTATTTACTTTTCAAAAGATTTAGCATATGCAACCGTGTTCAAAAGATTTAGCATATGCAACCGTGTCACTTCTTAGAAAAGCACAGAAAAAAAGTAAGGCATTGCCTAAAAGGCCAAGTTAAAAAGAACCTACAAAAACATGAACTTTTCTAAGTGCTAAAGAGTAACATTCTGCAGTTTAGAAATTACTTCGGCTTCACTTCTCGTGTCCAGATCAGTTTCCATATGTTCAATCAAACTCTGTAGCCTTCTGCATGTTCCCAATAAGGCTTCTGATGAAGTGTTTCTGATTCCCGTAACATCAGCCTCAATTTGACCAATATTTTCCCTTATTCTCTCCAATGTTTGTTTCATGAGACTCAACTCCTGCGGGGGATAAACGCACGCTCCAAGCTCATCAATTTGAACTCCGGTTCCTTGACACAACTTCAGTAACTTCTCAAGCGAGTCCACAAACCCACCGTTATCCTTTGGATTCTCCCGCTTAACGATGCCTGTAATAGTGCGGATGAGTTCTTTTACCACCATGAGCGTTTCAGACACAACATCAGCCACCATTGTTGCAACTTGTAGTTCTTCGGGAGACAAGTCATCGCCTAAATCGTCGTCCTCTTCATCTGAGTATGGAGTGTCGCTTTCAGGTTCTGCGGTTCCATCATCCTCACGCTCGGGTGATGAACAAGTTGGCTTTAGTTCTTCCATCTCCCTAAGAACATCCTTCACGGAACCAGCTACCTGTGTCATTCCCCGGAGAATAGCTTTGATGTTTGTTGCAGGAACATTGTTTAAATTGGTGCATGCCTCCCAAACTGCACCTGTAAGCTGTGGAATTGATGGCTTCCTGTCTTTCTCATATGATCCCTCTGTTTCCCATCCAAAGAACCACCAAAATATTTCACCATTCACAGTTGAGTAAATCTTGAATCAATGACTATATAAAGAGAATAGCTTCTTACCGAATAAGGAGACAGAACCTTGCAACAACTTGAAGCTGGAATCAACAATTTGCTTGACAGAGGCTTGTATGGATGAAGAAAGGGTAGGGCCAGCACCAACCATGCTTCCATGGCAAAGCAGCAAGAATCCTTGAAGGGCGTTGAAATAAGACTCCATAGCTTCCTGTAATGCTTTAGCTTTTGGAGGTTCTCCAACCCATAGCATTCCCACTAATGGAGTTGCAAACACAGTTAGTTATTAAAAGACAGCAATGGGGAAAGGTGAGCAAGCGATTGAAGAGAAGAAAATACCTATGGTGGCTTGTTTTGAGAGGTGATCAGACAAGTGAAGGACATCGTTCCAGCTAAATTTGTCTTGTGTCGGAGGTGGAACTTGCTCGAATAGCTACAAAATTCACCAAAATCAGTAATCAGGGTTCCAAATTCTGTCACGAACTCACAAAGCAACAAACCTGGAGAGTATCTTTGATGGTGTTGAGGTAACCAGTAAGGATTTGATTCAGTTGTTTCGCCATCTCCCGCGTTTCCTCACCTCTCCAAGTCTATAGCTCGTAATCTTGAACGTTAAGGGTTTTTTTGCACTCCCCAAATTCCGTATTTCTACGCTTCTCCAAACGACACCGTTACATTGAGGTGTATTGTTTTTTCCATAAAACTCCAGATCACTTAAGCTAAACACTAGTATTATTTGTACAATTTCGATTATGGTGCCTTTAGCCTATTCGGTGAATGTGTAAGCATTCGTAAGGTAATTTATAAATCATATTTCAAAGAGTTGAAAGTAAATGTATGGATGTGGAGATCAAGGGTTCTATAAACCATTCAAACACTTTCCTAGCCTCCAAGGTCATGGTTTTGTGAATCTCTTATGTCCTAATTGTGGTCAAGTCACACTTCTTATAAGCAAATCATTGATATCATCAAATACCTTTTAAGCTTTGCACAATATTGGATGTATGTCTGATTAATGATTATTAACCTTTTATTAAAAAAAACTAAAAAGAGGAAAGGGACACCATGTCATGTCTCTGTGCATGTATGAGAAGAAGAAACTAGAGACCAAAACTCATGTGCACGTTACATGTGCACAACATTCAATTCCTCATTACAACAACACCACCACCCAAAAAATCGACCTAATAAGAACACAACATTAAATGACAAACATATAATGCAACTGTCTTTGATTTTAACTGAGCAACAATTCTTCACTTTCTTTCTCTTCAAACTCCTCACCCATCACTCTCTCTCTCGCTTTCCTAGCCTGCACATATCAATAGACACATCACTTTCACCAATCAATCTCTATCAAAATTAACCATGAAATCAACATATCAGAGCACATTGCTTTCACTTTTTACTAACCTGTTGTTTCCAGTCGGTGAGACTGACAATAAGACCGAGCAAAGCAGCTTGCATAAATGACCCAACTGTAATACCAATCCACAGTCCTCTTCCTCCCCATTTAAACCAAAAGGCTAATATAACAGCAGTTGGTATTCCGAATAGATAGTATGCAGCAAGGTTCACATAAGCCCCTATATCTTGCCTCCCTGATCCTCTAGCCACACCTGTTTCAATCCTCATTTAGTTTCTTAAATCTGAGTTTGACAATATTATAGAAAGATCATAATCTAACCAGAAAGAACTCCGTGTAGGGCATCAAATATGACTGACAAAGCAACCAGCGGAGCCATTGATTTTACGTAATTCACAACTTCGGTTTCAGAGCTGAATAGGTATCCAAATACGTTTCTTGCAGCAAAGACTGTCACACTCACTATTATCGATTCTACTCCTGTCATAACCATCACTGTGTAAACCGCCACTCTAGCTTGTTTCGGGTTTCCAGCTCCTAATTCGTTTGCAACTCTTGTACTGCAACAACAAAATACAAAGAGACGGGTTTTAGGAATTATATAGATAACTCCCATTTTGCAAAACTCAAAAGACGCAAGAACCTCGCTGCTGCGCCTAGACTCTCTGGTATTTGGTACAAGGTTGAGATTGTTGATAGACTGTTAAAAGAAGAAATAAAACAACTGAGTTTATATGATCACTTTACATACCGAAATGTAAGTCTTTAGAAGATAAAGAACATACCACACAGAGAGAACAGAGGTTTCTAGCCTCGGATTTGGTAAAATCCCGGAGAGCAAGACAAGAAACTCGAATGACCACCACTCAAGGCTAATTTCAACACCAAAACACACACAAAGAGATTCAATTAAACTCAAATGTAAATTTCACAACCAAAAGAAGCAAGATAGGAGTTTTACCAAATCATAGATGCAGATGGGATTCCAAACCGAAAGAACTCCTTCATTCCACTAAAAACACTCATGGAGATCGTTGCGCGGCTCTTGCTACAGGTGGAAGAAAACGCCATGTACAATCCAAGAACAATCGTATTTAACCAGTAAGAAGCGCTGATGGCAATAGCAGCACCAAGGCTCCCAAGCCCAAACTTAAAGACCAAGCACCAACAGAGAATAACATGGCAACAAAGAGCAGACAAGGAGCTCATAATCAAAGGGAAAATCAAACTCTGCGCTTGGAAAAACCGAACAAGCGGCTGCAAAGCCGAGTAAGCAAAGAGGGCGGGTATGAGCCAAGTCGCAAACTTTCCAGCTTCTTGAGAAACCAGAGGATCTTGTCCAATCAAAGAGAGTATCTCACCCATGTAACTCCACAAAACAGAGAGAGGAATGGAGACAAGAAACAGAGAGAAGATCCCTGTGTAAGTATATTCACCAAGCTTCTCAAACTGCTCAGCTCCATTGTTTTGACCACATAGAGTCTCCAACGCACTTGCCAATCCAAACTGTAATCATCATCATGACATCAGAGTTCAAGAATCACATCATAATGATTCTAAAGGAAAGCATATTAAAAGAGACTCACGATGAGGCTAAAACCGGTGACACCACAGAAAGAAACAGCAATGGCGGTGCTGGAAAGATAAAGCTCACCGAGATGACCAACCATCATGATGGAGATGACTTGAAGAAAATACATGGAACAGTTTACAGCAACCATAGGACCTGCGATGTAACCAAGCCTCCTCATCTCCCGGAAAAACCCATCTTTCTTCGTCCCTCCTTCTTCTCCGGCGACCACGAGCAAACCCTTCTCCACAGAATCCATTCTTCTTGCTCCCCCGGAGATTTCGAGATTTGTTTTGTGGAATCAATATCAATCAATCCCTAGCTTTTATATACTGTGTTATGTTATATTAAATATTTATATTGTTGTGGAATTTATCGCAGTGTCGTATCGTGATTTTGTTTTTGTTCTCTCTCAATCAGCCGCCTGATAATTTGGCTCTGGCCCAAATTGCTATCTGAAACAAAACAATGTATTGTGTTTTATAAACTTGGAATGAAATCTTAACTAGTCTATGTTGATTATATTTTGCCTAACATACACTTGTTTCTTCCTCATCAAGGCATTAAATACAATCTTTCCTTCAAGTTGTGGACCAACCAAATTTTGGTTTCAAATTTCATAATTATCATATACAGTAGTATGTAACAAAAGAGAAGGAATATTCTTTTGCCGCTGCGTCGCATAATTTCATCATTTTTAAATTGTTTCTTTTTTTGAAATCTTGCGGCGTGGCGTATAATGATTCCACACTTTTCCAGAAAACGGTCTTCCTCCACTAATTAACAAGGACTAACAAACAAAAAATGTTCAAGACTTTGGAACTGATCCCCAAAAACAAAAGACTAAGAGCATCTTCCTCGCAATTGCAGTATAGTGTCTTACGTATGTTCTGGTCTGTGAATTAATCATTTAATGTTTAATCTCCATCTGGAAGAAACTAGGCTGTCGAAGACCAAGACTGAACCTAGGAAAGAAGATCAAGTCCGATAATCATAGCCACTTGTGACCACTTTATTTTGTTTTTTTCATTTGACCTCTATAAGTGTAAAACGTATAATTGATGCACAAAAGAATCAAAAGATGAAAACATCTATAGTTCCTTAATTTGATGCAGCCATTTTAGACATAAAAAAAATGTTTGTAACTTATGGTGGGTAGATTTATTTCTTGCAATATCTTATTTTATTTGTTACTTGTTTTAAAAAACTTGGTATCTGAATGTTCATGTATAATTAGGCACTAAACTAGTAACTGAATACAAATTCGATCACACAAAAGAATGTTTATACACACAAAATACAAAAGGGAGAATTAAGTACTTACCCTAAATTCGCAGTAAGGTTGGACTCTCTTGACATCTTCCAATAACGGATCGGGATCATTACTGCAAAAAGTGGCCTATCCTCCTACAATTTTTACACATCCAATAAAAAATCCTAAATCATCCCATTTCACGACCTGATAATAACAAATTGATATAATAATCTTACTTTACAGGTGGTGAATTTCTGATTACGAATTCTTGGATGCAACATCCGAGTATATAACCAACTTGAGCTCCGAATCTTTGACAAAACAAGGTATCCACCATTGGAGCTACAATGTATTTTGGTTTGCCCAAGCTCGTTCCAATATAGTTTTGATGCTTAAGACTCGTCCTAGAGATCCCAAGCTCGGTGAGAGGCTTTTATTACATTGAAGAAGAAGAGTTTGCTAGGGGAAGTTTGTTGGAAGATGTTTTCTCATTAAAGAATAAATTGGCATTTTACATGTATTTATACAAGGTTCCACACGGGTTAAATCGTATGAAAAATCTGATATGTGATAGAGGATAAGTTTTCACACAAAATAACCCCATAAGCGCACATGCTCTCGTAGTAGTAGCTAGGGATCAAATCCACAAGGAACAATGTGCACACATTGAAAAATCGATTGGGCTCAAGTTAAGCAGCAAATATGGTTTTTGTGAGGATTCTTTTGATCTGCAAAACAAGTAATCAATAATAAAAGCTTTAGGAAGTCAAGGAAGTTTGCATGGTCATAGTTTGAATTATTTAGAGTAATATTTAATGCTGTCTCAATGTGCTATATAGAACTTGAGATCATTATCATCGACTATCTATGAATGAGCTTAGCAGTTTTAGATCTATAATCCAGGCTAACTTACGTCCCTTCAGTCGCTAAACCTAAGCTAAAAAAACTAGATAACAATTCTTCCTCCGAGAATGGGAAATAGAGCTTTCAAATTCAATATTAAAGTGAGTTCCTCCAGTGATGTGCTAGCCAAAACTCAATCTTATGATTAATTGTTCTAATAAATCACAACAATAATATCAAGTCTTTGAGTCACAAATAAGCTAGTGGAAGTGAGAAGCTCCAGAGCATATTCTGAGCCTGCAAAAGCAATCATCATCTTAAGATAACTTCCAGTTAATCATAAGAACTGAAGATAGCTTACATCCCAACAAGGCAGTGGAAGTGAGAAGCTCCAGAACATATTTTCGTTGACATAAGCTAATACCTTCAGATGTTCTCGCAACTTCCAATCCCAAATAATATTTCAGAGGACCGAGGTCTCTCAGTTTAAATTTGTGCTTCAAGTCTTGTGTCAATTGAGTAGCAAGTTGATCATTGGTGTTTGATATGATGATGTTGTCAACAAACAACCAAATGACCAATCTCAGAGCTTTTGGTACCATGAGCACTGGTGAAACCAAGACTGATTTTAAATACCATTGTCTAAATGCTTTTTTAAGACCATAGATTGATTTCTTAAGTCTGAAAACAATATTAGGTGGAAAAGTTGCATGTGTCTTACAGCATATCCTTCAAGTAAGATAATGTATATTTCTTCATCGAAATCACCATTCAAGAAAGCATTTGAGCCCAATTCTTATAAGCAAACATTTTCAACAAAATTTTTATAGTTGTCAGTTTAGCAACAAGTGAAAAAAGTGTCACTGTAATTCAACATTTTCTGGCAAGTATACCCTTTCGCTACCAAGCGAACTTTATATCTCTCTAAACTTCCATCCGCTTTTACTAAAATTTCTTTCCATAGCTTGAAACTCTTCATCATAGCACCGTTTCATTCATCATACAATAAAATTGGCCTCGTGGACTATAAGAAAGTTAAAGCCCATCTACTAAACAAAATGTTAAACCCATTGACTAATCCATCCACATTGTATGAATGATAATTACTCAAATTCTACAAAACTGGACTCTAAAATGAATATCATTTCGATTGGTATATGGTTTGGTTTGGTTAAGAAGTGTACCACCAATCTCAGTTCCAATCTTTTCAGAAAAATAAAGGAGGTAATCGTCCAAGTGGCAATATATACAGAGAATGACAACAACATTACAGACTGAGTACATTATTAACACATCAGAGACCATTAAAGAAGAAGATTAATTTTACAAAGACACTAAATAAGTAGCAATTACCATTACTCTAAACCTAGATTCATGCGCCTCGAGCAACATCGGACGCTCCAGCCTGTTGATTCCCCACCGGAAAACCGAAATTGGTGGGCGCATCAGGTCCTCTCAGCTGAATTGCGGCGTTATCGTAAGCAAGAGCAGCTTCTTCGGCGGTATTGAAAGTACCCAACCAAACACGATCTCGTCCTTTGCATCTAATCTCAGCCACCCATTTCCCCCACTGTCTCTGCCTCACTCCACGATACTTCTTCTTCTTATTCTCCGTCGCCGCCGTGAGAAACTCCGCCGGGATCCTGATCTTGAACCGCGTTTTGCAGAAATCGGGATCGGAAGGGTCGATTACGATCTCCCTCACGAGGCGTTTCCCACGGCGGCGGCGAGATTGGGTTCCTCCACGCTCCTCCGCCGCCGATTCTTCTTCATCGCTGGAAGAATCGGTGGCTTCGGCGTCGGTGAAAGAGATTCTGACAATTCGTTTCATTTGGGTGGTGGTGACTGGTGAAGTGTAGGAAATTAGGGTTTAGGTGTCTCCCCTAAAAAAGGGTGGAGGGATAATAGTGAAATGGCTACTCTGCTTTGAAAATGATGCTCCAAAAGAATATGTTTTTATTCTCCCCGAATCTCTTTTCTCATATGCCTCTCTATTTATCTTTTTTTTAATATTTTACATTTTCTAATACATATATATATATATATATATATATATTATTTTCTTTCTTTCTTTCTTCTAAAAACTTTTGTTAAACAAAGACAACTGGATGAGGTACAGGGTGGAATATGGATGGTGAATTACTGGTGTCAATAGTTACATAATCATCTGAGTGAAAAGCTCGTGAGGTGAGGAGAGTACAACCTTTACACCAGAACCAAAAGAAAGACCAAAAAGCAAAAGCTTCTACTTGGATTACAATATCTTATTTGAATAAACTAAAGAATCAAATCTAATTACAACCAAAACTTGATACAGTTTAAATCCAAAACTCCATAACCATAAATTTCCGGTGAAATTGAGGCTATCCTAAGAAAATAAAACAACGCTTTTGGACCAAGAAACTTCGAACCTTCACATAAACCAAATGAAAACCACTTGGAAGGCTTCGGGAGAAGAAGACCCTTGATAGAGCCACACCACTAACGTGTAGAGAATGATGCCGATCTGTAGTAAAGGCGAAGACTTTGCGACTTCCAGACGATTTCAACCCACGAAAGAAGGTTTGAAACCGATCAGGGTTTCGGAAGTTAAGATCCAAGACCTGCAAGTTGAGACTGAAATCGAAAAGGTCTAAAACTTTAACAAACCGGACATGCAACCCAAGAAAACTCGAATCAATACCAAAACAACATATCCATATAGGGAGATCTTCGAGGGAGGGATATGGATATACCATAGATCTAAGATCCAGTTATAAAATCTCCAACTCTCTCACCCTATAAATCTATGGTTGAGAATGAAACGAAAAGAGGCTAATCCCAAACCAAAAAAGAAACAAGACAAGGAAATAAAAAGAAAAAAACGGACCGGCGACGGTGCTATGGGAGCCGCTGCGTCGGTCACCGGCGATTTCAAGATTTGTTTTTAGTATAGAGAGAGTTGAGAGCTTTTAGGAACATAAATTTTAAATTTTGGGTCACTAATAACATTTTTTAATCTATATTACACCATACTATCAAATCTAAGAAATGAATAAAAAAAACTGTATTACACTAGAACATGTATAATTTAATAATCATGATAAATTAGTAAATATTTTTTATTACAAATTAGATCAATATATAAAATTTACAAAATTTGATAAGATAATTTTTTTTTCAAATTCCTTATAAATATAGTCCCAATAATATAATAAATTATTAAATATAATTTTGTACATATAATATATAGATCCTATGTGTATATATACATTAAAGATAGTTTTAAATATATGATTCTAATGTTGTTGTTTTCATTTTGACAATATTCATTCATTAAGTTTTAACAGAAGTTACATCGAGATAAGTTTAGTACATACATTATTATGTAGCCTAGGTTGTTAGGCTTAGGAAAAATCGTTGCCAGCTACACAAAGTATTGGGTAATATGTCGTAAC
>OVAP01004464.1:0-14545 GCA_900406295.1 Aurinia saxatilis | reverse complement strand
ATGAGTGATAACTAGCCTGATCGAATGGCTAGTCAACCCACATGAACATGGACCTTACCGGCTATCCTATTGCGGATCGCGGGCGTTACAATTACGCTCGGTGCTGAGGCGGCCATCGATGTTTGTCGTGCCGTGTTTGAAGAGATGACTGCGATCAAGCCGAATCCTAGGTTGCCGAGGACGGTGTATGTAAATATGAAACCCGAATACAACGTCGTACCTGGGAAGTCGAAGCGTGTTAACAACTGGCAGGGCAAATATTTATTTGTTTTACTATACCATCGGACTTTGTCTGGTTCGGACTTAGTCCCTCAAACGAACTGGGGAAATAGCTATGGTAGGCCGCCGGAGGCCTTTGCTTGACTACTGTATTTGGTCGCGCCTTCAAATCCTTTTTCCTTTTGTGTTCGCAGCTCCACATTGGGCCAGTGCTGCGTCTTCTGCGACTTTTGCTGCTGACGTCGATAAGATCAGGGCTATTCCCAATCGAAGGTGGAAAGCGATCACGGAGGTCAGAATCGTAGAGGCATCAATCGCTTTGAAGACTGGTAAAGTCCTGTAATTATTCAACAGTTGCTTGTTCGTTACAGCTTCTCTAACGTGGGATCGACCTCTTTCTGTAGTGAGACCTGAGATGGCGCCGCTAAAGAAGCTTCCGAGTTTGGCCAACTCTCTTAGGGGTAGCGCTCTAACGCCGTTAGTGTCTCAGGAGAGACTCGGGAATGGTGCCCCCAAGGCATTAGTGGAAAAGGCGGGCGAGCCTTCGGGGTGCGCTCGTATAAACTTCATCGCCGAGCCGCTGGTCGATGTGGCCCCAAAGAAGCACGGGAAGAATCTCGTGCCGCCCGGTATAAAAAACAAACCGGTTTTGCAGTCGGCCAAACCGGTTGACCCCGTCCTGAAGGATGCCTAGGCGGCTCAGGCCGCCCACGTGGCGAAGCAGGCCAAAGTGCCTGAGAAGACGTCGAAGGTGGCGAAGTCGCCCTCCGTTAACCCCCCGAGGGCTCCTCACCGTTCTGCAGATGGTGGCTCGGGCCTAGTGCGACAGAGTCGACCCCGGGTATTACCTGAGTCTGTCGCGGAGAGAAGGGGTGACCTCAGAAGGGACGTTTCGGAACGTCGTCCTGAAAATCGCGGGCAGAAGCGCTCGTGTGCTGAAGTGGAGCCGTCGCCGCGTCCGGGTAATCAATCCGGCCGTGTGGCGCGTCCACGAGTAGGAGCGTCGCCGCTATCGAAGGGGACGTCAATGCCAATCCGTTCGCGATATCCATCGAGTACGACGGTGAGACGCCCATCACCGACTGCGCGCGGTTGGTGGTGTCGATGGTGCCCCGACTTGAAACAGGGGGTGCATCGATGACACCTCGTTTTGAAGACATGTCGACCAGTCTCGTGTGCGTAAGTGTCTTGGTGATTTTGATTTGTGTAGGTTGTTGTCGGTATCGCTTGTTTGACTTGTTTGTTGTTTTGGTGTAGTCTTAGGGCGGGGTGGTCTGATCTGCGAAAGGTGGACGAGACGGCTACGGCTCGGGGTTCGAAGGTGAAGGAACTTGAGGGCGTAGTCGCCGATTTAGAGAAGAAACTGGGGGATCAGAGGGCGACCTTGCTCAAACAGTCTTCTGAAATTGTAGAGCATGCTTCTCAGATGGAGAAGGCACGGGAAGATCTGGCCCTCGCACGATCTGAGTGCGATTAGTTGAAGGAGAGGGTGAGGGAGCTGGAGCAGAGTCAGTCGGAGTCGTCGACCATGCTGGCTCATTCGCAAGAAGAGTTGGATGCTCTTAGGCGCTCTCAGGATTGGGCGATCTACCAGGCTCAGGTGGAGCTAGCAGATCGGTGTGTTGCACGCCTCCGGTTCATGGAGGGGTATCTGAAAGAGAAGGATCCCGTCGATGGGCAAATGCTCTTGTTGAGCCAGGCAACGGGGACCCATGATACCCTGAAGCACCTTGTCGAGATCGGAGGTCTGGAGGTTAAGGAGGAGACCTATGCGGGCCTGAGAGCGAAGGCGGCGGAGATCGAGGGAGTGATTGGCGGCATGCCTTTGCGCGATCTCGAGGAGGGGTACTTCGATCGGGCGATCGAAGCACTTCGGTCGTTGCCTCCTCGGCGTGAAGATTATGGGTCGAATGAGACTCTGATTAGGCCGGAGGATGCGAGGTCTTTGAGAGAGCAGGCGCAACATGACGACGAGGGCGCCAACTCGGAGGTTGATCTTGTTCATTGCCCGAGTGTATTTGTAAGACTTCCCATTATTCAATGAATGTCCATTTTATCATCGACTCGATTGTTTGCATTTCTTCTTTCGGTTTGAATAGATTCTGAGGTCGCAGGTTGATCTCATTCGTCGATGTTTTAGGGAGATTGTACTCGTCCTATATGGTAATGTTATGCTTGTTGGGGAGAGGGTTCGACGCGAATATTTAGAGTTTGAACTCGAAGTAGGGAGTTGAACTCGACCTAGATAATAGCGTTGCGTTTAGGATATGTAGTGGGTTTGATCCGTGTTAGGATTTTGGTTTTAGGGAGTTGGACTCGACCTCGATATGTATTGCGAAATATAGTTTTATTGAGAGGTATAGATGTGCCGTAAAGCTGCCTACGTACCCGCGACGAGCGGGATCAAGCCAATCGTAGTTCGAAGTGTTACATGTGAAGATCCAAGAAAGCAAAAGTGGGTCGATGCTTCTAGGATTAAACGTAGTATCGTCGTAGATTCATAGAGTTCCAAGGGCGTTCGATGGGAGTTCCGTCCAAGGTCATGAGGTCGTATACTCCTGGTTTGACTATCTTCGAGATCTGATACGGACCTTCCCAGTTGATGCCTAGTTTACCGGCGTTCGCTTCTTCGGTGTTAGAGAAAACTTTGCGGAGGACTAGGTCGCCTTCGTCGAAGAATCGGCCTTGAACTTTTTTGTTATAGTACTTAGCGGCGAGCTGATGATAGTTTTAGATTCGAAGTAATGCGGCGTCGTGGTGTTCTTCGGTTAAGTCGAGGTTGTCGCACAGCATTTGATCGTTGAAGTCAGGGTGGCGAGGTAGCAAGGTGTGTCGTATTCCGGGGAGGCTGACTTCCGCGGGCGACATGGCCTCGACTCTGTGTGAGAGAGAGAAAGGAGTTTGTCATGTAGCACGCCGTGGGGTGGTACGATGGGACCAGAGGACGCCGTCGAGTTCATCGGCCCAGAGGCCCTTTTTGTCATCGAGTCGTTTTTTGAGCCCATCGATGATTGTTTTATTGGTCGCTTCCGCATGTCCGTTGCCTTGGGGGTATCTGGGCGTCGAGTGGCTGAGTCTAATGTTCCATTTTGCGCAGAAGCTTGTGAAGATGTCAGAGGTGAATTAAGTGTCGTTATCCATGACGATTTCGTGCGGGATGCCGTGTCTGCAGATGATATTTTTCCAGACGAATTTTTGTACCTCCTCTGCTCGAATTTTGGCGTATGCTTCAGCTTCGACCCATTAGGTGAAGTAGTCTGTGAGGACGAGCAGGAACCGCTTTTGGCGAGATCGGCACATAAAGGGGTATGGGGCGGTCGATGTTTGTAAGAATTCTGTCGGCACATGGATCGACGGGGCGTGTTGTTGGCACTGCCTACACTCGGCTGGGAACTTTTCGCAGTCTGCGAGCATAGAAGAAACCTTGTCGTCGTATCTTGAGGGCGAGCGCTCGACCGCCTGAGTGGTTGCCGCCTGCGCCGGCGTGGGTTTCGGTCATTATTCCATGTGCCTCGCTGTTGTCGACGCAAGTTAGCAGCGTTTTGTTCGCACTCCATCGGTATAGGGTGGCGTCGTAGAGGGAGTAGCGAGCGCATTTCATACGCAGCCGTCGATCCGCCCACCGATCGTTTGGGACAGTACCGTCGGCGATGTAGTTGCGTATTTCGGTCTGCCAGCTAAACGGGTGTTCTCGCTATCGACATGAAATGGTTCGTGCAGTTCGGGGGCGTCTTCGACTCCGTCGTCGGATTCGGTTATCGCGCCAATGAAGGCGGGCGATTCGATGCTTGGGGCATCGATGCTTTCTACAGGGATAATGCGTCGTTGGGTGGGATCGGATGTTGATGCTAAAGCTGCTAAAGCATCGGCCGAGCTCTTGTCGCATCTTGGGATCTTGGTGAGTGTAAAACTTTTGAATTCTTCAGAGAGTTTTCGGACAAGGCTTAGGTAAGCATCCATGCGGTCGTCTTTTGCCTCGTATTCCCCGCTGAATTGGTTGGCGACTAACTGAGAGTCGCAGAAGGCGTTGAGTCGCCGAACTCCTATTCCTCTCGCTAAGCGTAACCCGGCGACAAGGGCTTCGTATTCGGCCTCGTTGTTGGAAGCATTGAAAGCGAGGCGGAACGATTGTTCTAGGACTTCGCCGGTAGGGGAAGCTAATCGTATCCCTACACATGATCCGTGCTGGGACGACGATCCGTCGACATGGAGTGAGCATGTGTCAGGTGTTTCATCGGAGCACTCCTCGAAAGGAAGCTCGACGATGAAGTCGGCGAGTACTTGAGACTTTGCGCTGGTGCGACTGCCGTAGTCGATATCGTACTCGATGAGTTCGACCGCCGATTTGACCATTCGTTCGGATTGTGTCGGACTATGCAGTATGCTTCGCAAAGGGTAATTGCTGCGAACGGCTATCGTATGCGACTGAAAATAGGGTCGGATTTTTCTTGCTGCGACCACAACGGCCAGCGCGAGCTTTTCCAGGGCGTTGTATCGGGTTTCCGCGCCGTCCAGCGACTTGCTTGTGTACAAGACGGGCTTTTGGTCGCCACGGTCTTCGCGCACGAGGATGCCGCTGACGGCCGAGGTGCTGACAGCAATGTAGAGGTACAGGGTTTCACCGTCCTCGGGTTTGGTAAAAGGGAAGGCATTTGTCCGTTGACCGGGATATGAAGCGGTTTAACGCCATGATGCGACCTGTGAGCCGTTGTACTTCCTTGATATTTCGTGGGGATGGTAGCTGAAAGACCGCAGCAATTTTCTTCGCGTTAGCTTCGATTTCTCAATGTGTCACTACGTAGCCAAGGAATTCGCCGGAGGTGACGCCAAAGGAGCATTTAGTGGGGTTGAGTTTCATGCCGTATTCATTGAGCGTTTGTAAGCAGGTACGGAGATGGGCGATGTGATCTGTGGCCCTGGCGGACTTGACGAGCATGTCGTCGATGTAAACTTCCATAGTTCGCCCTAATTGGTCGGCGAACATTTTGTTGACCAAGCGCTGGTAAGACGCTCCAGCGTTTTTCAAACCGAAGGGCATAACCTTGTAGCAATAAGTACCGAGGTCGGTGATGAAGGCTGTTTTTTCTCGGTCGTCGGGGTGCATTGGGATCTGGGTGTATCCGGAGAAGGCGTCCATAAATGAGAGGAGCTCATGCCCTGCGGTGGCTTCTACAACGCGGTCGATGTTAGGAAGAGGGAAGCTATCCTTGGGGCAAGCCTTGTTGAGATCGGTGAAATCGACGCAAACTCTCTATTTATCATTCATCTTCTTGACCACTACAGGGTTGGCCAACCACTCGGGGTACTTGACCTCGCTTATTGAACCTGCCTCGGCTAAACGCCGTACTTCGGCGTTGACGGCCTCGGCTCGTTCGGCACCTAATTTCCTTCGTTTCTGCCGGATGGGGCGATACGTGGGATCGACATTTAGCTCGTGGCAGGTGATGGTAGGGTCGATTCCAGGCATATCGTTGGTGGACCAGGCAAACGTCGAGGAGTTTTCCATCAGGAAGCTGATGAGCTCCTCTCGTATCGCTGGGAGGAGGTTGGCTCCGATGCCTACACACCGACAAGGGTCACTAGGATCGATGTTTTCTTGGACTACAATGTTCTGCGTATCCTCAGGTGGGGGGGGAGTATTTTCCTTGTTTGAGATTGACCATGTTGCAGATTCCGGATGACTTCCATATTTTGTGTTCGATCACAAAACAAGTTCGTGAGGTTCGTTGGTCCCCTCGTAGTGTAAAGGTGCCATCAGGGGTGGGGAACTTCAGGCATTGATGGTAGGTGGAGGATATGGCCTGCATGTCGTGCAGCCATGGGGTTCCGAGGATGACATTGTAGATCGCTGGTTTGTCAAGGATGAAGAATTTTATGATTTTTGTGACGCAGCCGGCGCGTACTGGGAGTTTGATCGTTCATGTTGTCATAGTTGAAACACCGTTGAATCCGGTGAGGGGTTTTCGGTGGGTCTTGATTTGAGATTGTGAGATGCCCATTCGATCGAGGGTCTCTTGAAAGATTAGGTCGACTGAACTGCCAGTGTCGATTAAGACTCGCGTGACCTCGCAGTCTTCGATGCTGAGTTCGACGATGAGAGGATCGTTGTCAGGGAGGTCGATGCCTATTGTATCGCTTTCGTTGAAGGTTATCGAGAGGCCACTGTGTGGGGGGTCAGGGGTTGATTGTTGCGGTGAGTCTTGGTGCTGTTATAAGAAACAAGCCCGTCGTTCGTAGCATTTGATCGAGCGAACCGAATCGATGCAGGTGCAGAGGCCGCCCATGATCATATTGATTCGACGACGTGAGGGGGATCGTTCCCATTGTCGGTCGTGCTGCTGCGGGTTGTCCCTGGGAGGGGGCGGTGGCAGGTTTGTTGGCTGATGGTGCCCTTGGTCCGAGCGTTGTTCGTTACCAGTGTTTGGTGCCTGACTGGAGCCCGGGGACCGATTGTCGGTTCGGGGGGGTCGCTCGGGTATACCGATTTTGCCGCTCTGCACTTTAGCCATTAATATGCTATGGAATTCGAGACATTGGGATGTGGGGTGTTCGTGCCACTTATGGTATTCGCGACATCTCAGATTCCTGTCGACGATCTTCTTGTCGTCGGTAGACGTTCCATTTTGGTGGGGGCGATGAGGTTTTTCCTTCGTGAACGTGGAGTGTGTGTGATGTTTTTCTTTCATTGGCTTGCGGGGGGACCTGGGTGTTGGATCGATGCTCACGTTGTTCGGCTTGTGTCCTGTTTGATGAGGTCGGGGTTCTTAGCATGGCTGAGTATTTTAGGGCGAGCGCAGCCTCTTCTTCCTCGATTTCCGCGTACGCGTTAGCCTTGTGCAGGGCGTCCTCGAGTGTAAGGGGTCGATTGATCTTGATGTCCCTGCGGAAGGCGGATTCGTACCAGAGACCCTGCCGTAGGGCGGTGATGGCTGCGGTATCGGTTACCGTGATTCTGGACACGATTTCCTTAAAATTGATTGATGTAAGATCTGAGGCTGTCGTTGGGACCTTGAGAGAGGGTCCATAGATCGGATTCGGATGCGCCTTGTTTGATGAACATACAGTAATGTTTGAGGAAGGTGGTGCTGAGGTCGTGGTAGTCGTGGATAGAGTGGGCGGCGAGTTTGGAGAACCAGGTAAGGGCGGCGCCGTTTAATGTCTCGACAAAGAGCTGGCAGTAACCCGCATCGCGATGTTCTGGTGCGAAGGTGGTTCGGTTCATGGCGATGCTGAAGGTGGTCAGGTGATGACTCGGATCCCTGTTACCATAGTAGCTTCGGAGTTTGAGCTTTCCGCAGTAGCGGACCTCGACGTCCGAAATTTCCGGTGCGAAGTGCGTATTTTGCGATTCGCGAAGTATACGATCGATCTCCGGGGCTGAGCTGGTGACCTGATGGATCCTGGACGTCATATCCAGGACGCGCTGCTTGAGGGCGTTGAGCTCGTTGTTACGATCCGCTTCCGAGGGTACTGGTATCCATGGCTGTCCGCGTTCGGATGGGTCGCGTCCGTCAGCGTGGTGGTCGCTTTCGCTTGGTCCGGGCGAGATGTTAAAAAGATTTCTCCGGACAGCCTCGATGCGGGCCGTTCTGGAGGTTTCGTGGGTGTTCCGTTGGAGTCCGTCTAAACGGCTATGACAGATCTCCTGGGCGTTGGCGAGTTCGCTGAAACGGGCGGTGCTATCGCGTCCCACGTCTTCGATTTTTTTAAAGACGGTTTGGAGAAGGTTCATGATTTCCGGATGTACGGTCAAGCCTGGGTTTGGTTGCTCGGTTGCCGCCGGTTCTGCTGTTGGGGGCGGTTGGGTCCGTCGGATGGGAGAATGACCAGAGAAGGTGACACGGTCGTTCGAACATAAGGGGCTTCTGTAGTTTCTGTTGGCTGTTGTTGCTCCGATGGTTGTGGTAGTGCCATGATGGTGGATTTGGCAACCGTCGGAGTTTGTTTGTTTGTTGATGGTTCGGTGGTGCTTTGGGCTGCTTTGCTGATCTTGTCCGACATGATCGACCTGCTTTTGAGTATAAGAAATTCCAAATACCCTCCTTCTAGCGCCAATTGATGTAACCGAGTACGTCACAGAGAATAGAATGGTTCGAGAATTTCTCGTGAATTAAGCGAAGGTCGATCAAGAGATCTTTTGTATTAATGAGTACGTCGATGCCTAAGTAGGTCGATGTTTACAAGCGTAATGGGTATTTCGTGTCCCTCTTTCTTATACCTTTCTACAGTTATTTATAGCGACGGAAAAACTAGGGTTATGTCCGAACGTCTCTATCGAGCGGGTCGACCAATGTCATCTCTTCTTTGGTGTAAAAAGAATGTTGACCTTATTCGTTCTGGACGTGGTCGAATCTTTCCATTCTGGGGAAAGGTCACTTTCATCGGTCGTCGAAGTTTACAGAAGGTGTGGGCGTCGATTCAGGGTCCACGCCTCGTTCCCCGAGTTGTCATTGAGAGGTCTTTGTCGTTGGCTCCGTAATCGAAATACTGTCGGTAATGACGAGGTCGATGTTCCTGGGCTTCGAATTCATTCTTCTGCTATTTCGGGTTTGGGCCTCAATCAATCGGGTCTTTTTTAAGTTGGTGGACCGTGCGCGACCCGTATCCAACATAAAGTAAGGAATGATATAATAGAGACATACGTAGGGGAATTTACTCATCGTCAACTTGTTGTATGTTGGAATAGTCCATGGAATTAAAAATAAGTTTCATACAAACCATTTTCGCCAACAACATTTTGAGCTATAAAACCTTAGAACTTATATAATATGTGATTCTTGATTTAAATAAACCTTTGCTCTGGAAGCTCTGAGCAGTTTGCCCTCGATTTCACGAGCTATTTCATTCACCACCATCTCCTTATCTCTGAAAAAAGAAGCATATATATAAGAAGCCAATTAACATCAATTATAATCCAAAGTATGAATGGGAGTTATACCTCAAGTGGGCAGTACTCCATCCGGGGAGATTAATGGCCTCTGTAAATCCATCTTTCCACTTTTGAAGCTTCTCGGCTTTATCCCGCCGCTTGGCAAATCCATCTCCAAAGCTTTCTGTCTGATTTTCAATGTCGAGAGGATCAAAGGACAGGTATCACAATCTGACCAAACCTCTCTTTGCATTTCAAGATGGCTACAACTTCATCTAAGCACCATTTTGAATCCCCAAAGTTTTCTGAAAACACAATCACTGAAATTCTCGATACTTCGATTGCCTTTAACGACTCTTCATATCTCTCTTCGCTTGGTAGTTCGTCATATAAATATGTTATGATCCGTTTCCTACGAAGACAGCCACATAGATGGCTTATGAAAGTGTCAGGAGTGTCTTTGCTCCTGAAACTCATGAACACGTCATGTTTCATCTTCATTTGTTTTTCTTTTTTGTTTCTTCACGTACTAATCTTTCTTCTTCTGCAACCTATGTTTATAAAACAAACATTTTCTGAATCCTGACCAACGACCACCTTTCTTTTTTCTTCCTAATCTGTCACCATCTCTCAAGTTTTCTTTGCAATTTCCTGGAAATTATGTACTCTCCAACTACACAACACCATTTACCCTTTTTGTTTATTGCATTAATTTTATTTGCAGTTTCTAGTGTCAGGTTTTGAATATTCGATTAAGACATCAATGTGTCAGAACAAAGACAGTAATCACGTTGGCTTTTTTGTACCTTCAATTGTCACGTCGTTACTGAATTAGTAACCTTCGAAAGCTCACTTGATTATGTTTTGCACCACAACATATTTTCTTTCCGACTTGCTACTCCAATTGGTGTCTTTGTCCTCATAATATCTCCTAAATATTTTTCTGACTCAAATGAAAAACTGGAGATTGTTTTTGAAACGTGGAAATTTGAAACGAATAATATCTCTACTTGGTGCATAGGAATGCAAACGACAAAAGGGTAAATTTGGCAGCAAACCATAAGGCAAGTGATTTTCTATGATTAGGAAAAACCTAAGCAGAGAAGTTTAACAGTAAATGGAGAGAGGGTAACAAAAAGAGAGAAGAAACTCAAGAAGAGACTGAAGAAACAGTTGTGTTTCACATGTAAAGACCTTCTGGAACCCCTTCTTTCTTCTTGAACATAACCTTCTCCTTTGCTTTCTTGAAGTCTACATGCGTCACCTAAATCATATTTGACCCAAAATGGTTAACATCAAATTACGCACAGAGCATATGTATCACGTGGTGAATCAAAGAATTCTTAATTACTTTCATCCGACGCTCTCTGAGGGCAAGCAGACCAGCTTCTGTGCATATCGCCTTTATATCAGCTCCTGAGAACTCGTCTTTTGTCATTACAAACTCTTCTAGGTTCACATCTTCAGCCAGAGTCATCTTTGATGTGTGTATCTAAATAATGGCATGCTATTAAAACCCCACCATATCTTTAAAAAAATAAAAATAAAAGAAACTCAGATCATCAACTGTACCATGAAGATACGTCTCCTTGTTTTGATATCTGGAAGGGGAAATTCGATTTTCCTGTCTATCCGTCCTGGTCGAAGAAGTGCAGGGTCTAGACTTTCGATTCTGTTTGTTGCAAGGATAACCTTAACATCTCCTCTTGAATCAAATCCATCAAGCTGGTTCAGTAGTTCCAACATAGTTCTTTGGATTTCACGTTCACCGCCCGAGTTGGCATCATACCTGTTTCAACAAACCGATTTCTATCAAAATTAGTTACCATCTCTGAAGCAAAGTCTGAATCACTATCATGTTTGTGTTGTATTAGACATACCGCTTTGTACCAACAGCATCAATCTCGTCTATGAAAACTATAGATGGTGAAAGGTCATCAGCAACCCTGAAAAGCTCCCTCACAAGCTTAGGACCATCTCCCAAGTACTTTTGAATCAGTTCACTACCAACAACACGCAGGAAGGTAGCTGATGTAGAGTTTGCCACAGCCTGATAGAATACCAAGAAAATAATACTTGCTCATCCACCATATTTCCAAAATGGAAAACCATAAGAAAGATTATAAAAGAGACCAAACTACAACAATCCAAGCTTGAGACGCAGACATAACAGAAAGATTGACAGTAGATAAATCC
Organism: Aurinia saxatilis; assembly: GCA_900406295.1. Lineage (NCBI taxonomy): Eukaryota > Viridiplantae > Streptophyta > Magnoliopsida > Brassicales > Brassicaceae > Aurinia > Aurinia saxatilis. The sequence goes on along the minus strand of OVAP01004464.1, from coordinate 3,261 downwards.
GAGTGGTTCTAACATACTTCCTCCATCACAAAACCCCCATTAATTCTACAATCCAATATCTTAAGTGACCAAACCAATGACGCTACTACCATGAATAATTTCTCTTTCTAGATACAAAAGAACAGCTTAATCGGGCAATTTTTAGGTAGATAAGGGTAGACCTTTCGAAGTGAAAACTGATATCCTATGTCTAACTAGGAAGCTTTTAAAACTCGTAAGAGTGTAGGATAAATGGCAAACCTTAGCAAGCAATGTCTTTCCAGTTCCTGGTTCACCATACAAGATCACACCCTTTGGTGGCTTAATTCCGATATCTTCATACAACTCGGGGTGAGTTAAAGGGAGCTCAACAGCTTCCTTGATCTCCTGAATCTGAGCTTCTAAACCTCCAATGTCAGCATATGACTCCAGAGGAGCCTTCTCCACTTTCATCACAGACACCATGGGATCCACTTCATCTTGAAGAATCCCAACAACAGAGAGTACCTATCACAAAACGTAATCCTTGAGACCCTAAAGCGGCATTCGTCGATAATGTACTAAAATTAGAGAAAAAGCCTAATTGACGAACCTTATTATGCATCAAAATCGAGCAGCCAGGTTCGAGCTGATCCTTATCCACAAAGGACAAAATCCCAACGTAGTACTCAGGACCAACGGAAGAAGAAACAATGGCGTGATTCTCATCAATAAGCTCTTCAAGATTCCCAACACTCATAGGTGTACCACGAAGATCGTCGACCTTAGATCTATCTTCCTCAGCTTTCTCTTCCTGAGGTTTCAACCTCTCCTGATTCGCCACGAACTCTTCCTCCATCAGTAAGTAGTCCTTGATCCGCTCCATCTTAAGCAGTCGAAGCTTACACTTAGTAGAAGGAGTCACCGTCGGCAATCTCGCCGCCGCCTCTGGTCCCCTCTGCTTCCGTTGCTTGCGGCCGACACGAGCGGGAGGAGCGGCTGGCTCGAATTTCTTGTCCTTCTTCTTATCTCCATCATCTGCTTTCCGATCTCCTTGCCGATTCAAGCCGCTTGATGGTCCCTGACCCATGATGCTTCTCTGCGTCTGTCTTCCGGAGAAAGAAACCTTTGCATAAGATCACTCACAATGGGCCTATTCTTTTCGCAGGCCCATTCTCACTGTGATCATGGAAACGGGCCTATTCTTATCCCACCCTATCCCACCCTACCCAAAATCTAAGTCTACNCCCCCCCCCCCCCCCCCCCCAAAATAAAATTCTAAAAAAAAAAAAAAAAAAAAAAAAAGTCAAGTAAAATTTGTTTTTTTAATGAATGTTAAATTTATATTCGAATCCATAAAAATGTTTTACATCAAAGTGTATTCTCTTTGTAGTAATTAAACTATAAACATATGTTTGAAAGCGTAAGAAATAAAATCTATCAAAAGGAGACAATCAGTCTTGTTGAGAATCAATATTGCAATCCATCTTCGAATCTAGAATCGCCTAGACGTCGAATAGAGCTGAAGATATTGCACATTACATGATTGATGTTGTGGATGAGGGCTGACGCCGGTGTAGGAAGTTTGCCATGTCATGTCGTTTCTTTTCTACCTAATGTGTACAATACTGCCTGAAATGCATACCGGAGAATGAAGAATGGGATGTTGTCATACACCGAGCTTGTCAAGCAAGTAACAAGCTGGGACCAAATGAAAGTGTAATTTCTGCATAATAGTCGTATGGTAATATCCTTCCAAATTAGCTCAGAGAAATAGCAGGAGAAGAAGAGATGATCTCGTGTTTTGATCGCATGTTGACAGAACATGCACGAGGAAACATCAGCCTGCTCCCAACTCATCAAACGATCACCCGTGGGCAATCTATCAAGCATTGCGACCCATGCTTGAAAGGCGAATTTAGGAATGTGATACTTAAATCAGACTCCTTGTGCCCATGTTACAATCATCTGATGTATCCGGATGTTATCCCAAGTTATCGAGGAACTGAAATGAGGCTTGAATGTATTACCTTTGCCACGCCAAAGGACCACATATCTACCTTGAGTTTGAGTGTCACAAGCCTTGTCAAGAGCGTCTTCAATCTGAGCAACAAGAGAGGAGATGTCATCGCCTTCTCAACGTATGAATAACATCATCTACCATTGCTTCATCTTGTATCCCAAGGTAAATGTATCCCCTAGGTCCAGTGAGCCCAAAAATACTCCCTAGAGAAGAATATTGATCATCCAGAATGAAGTATGCTTACCATCCCCAAGGCGGACACTAACAAAAGGTCTCACCAAATCACGTATCTTGAGTATTTTCCTCCACATCGACGAGGCTTTACCAGCTTGCATGGTTTCATTAATTGACCAGATAGAAGATTAACGGATGAGATAAAGTTTGATCCAATTGACCCACAACGAGTCCGCACCGGATACGCCAAAGGAGCTTTAAGAGACACACCTTATTTGCTTCTAACAAATTCTTGAGATCCAATCCACCTTCATCAAATGGAGTACACACATCCTTCCATGCAACCTTGGCTTTCTGACGATTAAAGACATGATCGGGCCAGAGGAAAGCACTACAAAGATTTTTAATCTCCTTAATGCAACTAGCTGGTAAACTAAAGGCCGCTGATGGGGATTAAGTTTTCACCCAAAATAATCCTGCAAGCGCATAGACTCTCGCAGTAGTGCTTAGGGACTGAATCCACAAGAAGTGAAGTGTACGCAATCCACGTTCATTCAAGCTAAGCAACAATAAAGTGTTTGGGTACAGATGCGATCGAATGCAAAAACAATTCGATTAAATGGTGTGACTTTTGATTGAACACAAGAAGTGTGTTCGGTCGAATGAAACATCTACAAAACTAAAACTAAATAAAATCATGAGAAAATCATTTATTAAAAACTTTCGGATGTCAGGGATTGCATCAAAGGTTCATGGTTTATAATGCAGAGGTCAGGTGAGAAGTTGAAAGAAATCAGAAATCATATTTGTGATAGGAATTTAAAATTTTAGATTTATCCTCACTGATTTGATCGAATACATGTGTGATTCGATCGAATATGCTCTGAAAACACGTATTCAGTATCTTCTGAATATCCTTAACTGATTCTGATAACTCTAAGTGGCAGCGGTCTTATTTGAAGATTGTTCTCGAAGATTCCAGTGAATTTCTATTCTCATTCGATCGATTGGTAAGGGCTTTTTTTATCGAATGGGCCTTCATCACTATTTGGCGTAGCGTATAACCTAGATAATACTAACTTAAGGATCAATCAAAAGCTTGTGAG
>OVAP01004462.1:0-14549 GCA_900406295.1 Aurinia saxatilis | reverse complement strand
ATAAGCCTAACTGTTATTGTAACAGATAGATACTGTTGTATCTCCAATACTTACAACCTTCCAAACTCTTACCTTGCTTAAGTCCCAAGGAACCCATCACAGATTTCAACTCCTCCACTGTAATCAAACCCATCTCCATCTTGATCAAACACATTGAAAGCATCTTTCATGTCTTCTACTATCATAGGTTTCCGATAAAGATTCCGAATTGAAAATTCGATTCTTGTTTGACAAAGCCAATAGTTATAGAAAGCATACAAAAATCTTTAAGAACGATTTAAAACTTTTCAGAAAGTCAGACTTATGATCCAGACGTTCCATATCACGATGATGTCCTGACTCTGGCCAAAGTGTAACCAAATTCTCGAGGTAAGCAGATATAACATGAATATTTGAGGAGAGACAGCGAATCTCATGTATATCTCCATAGTATTTGAACAACCTCCTGTGATTGTCCCAGAAGACAACATTCCCTGACTTAGAAACCGTCAATGGAGTAAACAAATTTGAATCCCCTGGGTTAAAAGCTAGACAGGCTAAACTTATGGAGTAAGTCTTGCTCCATTGTTCTTGATATGTATTCATGCTCCATATATCTAGTAACCATTCAGTATCATGTCCAAATCCAACTTTTCTTGTTTTGGAAAAGGCTAGACGGTCCTCTAGGTTCACTAACTCGGTTTCCCTCGTGACCCACTCAGCTGGAATCCACACATCGCGAAACTCTTCAGTGTGAAGATCCAAGGCTAGTAGTTTAATAGGCGACGAAAAACTTAACCAGTATATTGAACCATTCACATATACTGACTTCCTTTCAACATCAACCTTGTAAGGAGATGGACTCATCATTTTTCTCCATACACCAGTTTCAATATCAAGAACATCATATTCCATCACAGGATGAAAACACATCCTCACCACTTTATAGCTTCTAGTAACTTTGTCTCTACCAAATCCCATCGCGCAAGTGAGCAATGGTTTTGCTGTTTTTGATCGGGAAGACACTTGATATGGTCTGGAAGTGAATCTCCGGAGTTTTCTGGTCGTTGGATTCAGAATATTGACCCAACCTGGTTCGGGGATACAGACTAGACCGTCACAAGTCATCGACAGTCGTGGGACGTCGTCGCAGTGAAGAAGATAAAAGATATCTTCATCTTTGTCCTCCCCTGACCCCGGCTCGGGTGGGAGAGATTGATCAGTATGCCTCCTGCCTAAGATTTTATGGTTCGTTTGAACACTCAAACGCTTTTCTACGAACGTCTTCGAGTCTAGGATTGATCTCCATAGTTTTGAGACGGTTTTGAACCTGAGGATTGTTTTCGATGGAAGTATAAGGAAGATTTCTTCTAGTAGATCAGGAGGTATGTCTATGGTAGAATTAGGGTTTCGCTCTTCTTCTCTCATTCTTTTCTTTTTTTTTGTTGTCTAGGGTTTTGAGTAAACCTCGGATCATGCATGCATATATATATAAGGGAATCGACTTAATCCAAGATTGCGTTTACAATACACTACAATTAATATATTCATGATCTATAATTGATCATGATATACTATTAGCGCGGGAGATATTCATTGGAGTACCATGTTGGAAAAATAATAATCTAGGAATTTATGGCATTTTCCATGTTGAGGTGATCATGATCCGGAACGTACAACAACATGATGACAGTAGCAGACATAGATTGATATTAGCAGAGATATTGATAAGGTAAGAGTTTTGAAGAATTGTACTTTCTTGCATAGCAAGGGAAGAATGACATGCAGTAGCAGACTTAGATTGATAGGTATTCACTTATATCACTTAATTAAAATGTTAATCCAAAGAGGAACAAGATAAACTAGTTAATTACCACCATATATATTTATAAGATCGAGAACGAAACCAAAGTTTGACCCTAGATAATTAACTCTCGGAGAGGTAACTAAATACAACCAACTACTACTAGAGCAAACACAATCTCTAGTATCCCCAATTCATTACGCTTCAAAACTTTGGATATCCAAGAGTCTGACTTTCCTTTCGTCGAAAACAAACGGTATTTGGATGTCCTCATATTAATATCCGAATTTACCGGATCGGAATGGCTTGGTTCTAAAGGAAATTGGACCAAATTTTCAGAGTAAAGGTGATATAACACAAGTATCCGAGGAGATACAACAAATTTCATCTCTATCCGGATAATATCTGAACAACCTATTGAAACACTAAGTCTTGCTCCATCTTCTTTCTATTGTATCCATACTCCATGTCTCTAGTTTTCATACAAGTTCAACATTAATGCATGGTCGTCATAGCTAAGGCTAGACGGTCCTCAAGGTTCACTACATTTGTGTTTCCCGTGGGACTTGATCAACTCTGGTACCCGGAAATAAGACATTATGGAACTCTTCTTTATGTATATCCAAGACGATTAAGCAGAAACCTCTCCCGATAATAAACAGTAGATGAATCCATTCACACATACCGATTTATTTCCCGCATATATATGGAGGCATCCTCAGTTTCCTCCATTCACCAATTTCAACATCAAGAATCCCAAATTCAAGCCAACCATCAAAAGCTAACCTCACTACTTTATAGCTTCCCGTAATTTTGAATTTGTGGATTGACTTTAAGGGCAAACGAAGGAAGTTTTCTTCAAGAAGATCGGCCATTTATGTAGATCTCTTCCTTCCACATTTTTTTTGTGTGTGATTTATAATCTAATGCTAACCGGTTCCCAAACCGGTTCTTTTTTCTTTTTAGTATCATGAAATAAAATTGTAATTGCCTACAGATTTCTGGCTTGATTATAGTAAATTGTTATATTTATCTATATCATCTATAATATTAATAGTAAAAAAATAATTCTGAATTGTCATATGATCAAATGAATATATGAAGTTTATATAAGAAAATAAAATAATAATGATATATGATTTTAATAAAATGTTGATATATAGTTAAAAATGATTCAAGACCTAGATTTTATAATAACTAAGAAGAATATTAATATAATAGCTAAGACATAATTGAATTTAATAGATTAATTATCAAGATCCGGTACAACAACATGTCTATAATCCAATGCCAACCGGAACATATACCGGTTAGCTATTTAAATAAATTGGATGTTTTGATTATACATAGGTTAGTAAAGAAAAAGAAAAAAAAATCATTGGTTATGGTAAACATAAATAAACAAATTTGTATCTGCAAACAATTGCAATTTCAACCTTGAGTTGATTTGATAGAATAGATGAAAATTTGTAAATTTTACTTTTAGATAACATTATAATGATTAAATAAATAATAATGAATTGTGCATTTGATATAAAGTCAAATAACATTTTTTTACCAGTTAACATTTGTAGAAGTATTTTTANTTTACCAGGTAACATTTGTAGAAGTTTTTTTATAAATGTATCACACATTGAAGAGAGAGTTTTTTTTTTTTTTTTTTTGCTGAATTGGTATGCAATAGTTATGGAAACTTTGGTATTAATTGAGAGATCCTTCCATCTTATTTTTCTGTAATTATTTCAGATAAAAAATAATTTTAAAAAACTCATATAGAGTAAATTGGTCAAATTTTAAATTTGTATGTTGATGAACTGTAAAAAAAATGTTAAAAATATCTGATACTCTACTACCTCTAGTCAATCGATTTCATCAAATATAGTTTTACAAAAAAATCACATTTGTTTCAAGTTTCAACATACTGCTTATTCATGAATGATATGTACATCGCGGTTGTACCAAAATTGTTCTACTTATTAAGTGAAAGTACAGAATAAACCTCAAGTGTTTTATTTTTACCAAAACCACCACAAATATTTGATTATTTCTATTTAGCCCATTCAATTTTAAAAATTATCATTTTAGGTCACCTTCTTCTCCCCTCTCTCCCTCCATCCCCGAACCCAATCCAGTAAGCTTAATCTCATAGCTTTTCCTTTTTACTATCTTTATTCTTCAATTACTTAATTTCATATATATAATCGCTTGAATCGATTTATCTAATGTTGAATTAGAAATAGCTTACTTCAATTTGATTTATCAAATATGGAATTAGAAATTCGATTGGTTTTTCTGGATTTCAGTTTTCGAATTATGAAAGGGATAATCTCTGAACAATCTTCTAGTATAGAAAAATTGAAACTTTACTACATGTCCTGAGATTTTTGTTATGTGTTAAGCTTCAAGAGCTTATGTTCTGTTTCAATGTAAAATTGAATCTCTCTCTGATTTTTTGGTAGTGGAAGATGAGGAAGATCTAGCTATAAAGAACAACAATGTGGATGATTTGACCATAGAGCCTCGTGAAGGGGTTGAATTTGATTCTGAGGAAGCAGCTAAGATGTTTTATGATGGTTAGTCTAGACCTTTTTAGGCTTTGTGATGCGTGTTATGTCTTGTTGAAGATCCGAGAAAGATGGAAAAATACTTGCTAGGAGATTTGGTTGTAACAAAGAAGGTCATTGTCTTAGTATCCGTGGTAAGTTTGGAGCTGTTAGGAAACCGAGACTGAGCACGAGAGAAGGTTGTAAGGCTATATGATTCATGTCAAGTATGATAGGTCTGGCATATGGGTTATAACTAAGTTCGTCAAAGAACATAACCATCCGCTCTTGATTCCACCTCGTGAGGCTCGTCAAGCCATGGTGGCTAACTTTGTGCATTTGTTAACTAACAATAAAAATGTATGAAACCGTTTTTGGGATTACAATGTTTGTAGAACGAAAAGGATAAAAGGATTCAAGATTGACAACAGAGCTACGAAACAAGAAGCGGTTATGTGCAGCTTACAAGGAACAACTAGACGCGTTTGCAAAGATTGTTGAAGAACATAGTAGTAATAAGATATCAAATAAAGTTCACAACGTAGTAAACAAGATGCTCTCTAAGCCCAACCATGTTTGCTTCCGGCTGTATATTCTTTGAATCGTGCCTTTTCCGATCTCAAATGGCTAATGTAATATAGATGTTATTGAATCTTAGTTTACGAAATATAATTTGAGAAACTCTGTAACCATAGATTAGTAGAGATGAATTTAAATTTTGCATTATAGATTGATACACTATAAATATATGCTAAGTCGAAACAGAACATTAAACGAAATGATATAAGAAGGTGAAAATCTTACATAAGCTCATAGAGACCCTGAAAAAAAGATTACACACCTTGGTTCGAGATTACAATTACGAAAATTATTTACAGAGGGAAGAACAAGAAAACAAACTAATCAATGAAATAAACACACTCTTCTAATTCAAAGATTATTCAACTAGCTGCTACTACTACTAAACCCACCACCTTTCATCATCTGAAGAAACTCTTTGTAATTAACTCTACCATCACCATCAGCATCAACTTGCATAATCATCTTCTTACAACCTTCCAAACTCTTACCTTGCTTAAGTCCCAAGGAAGCCATCACAGATTTCAACTCCTCCACTGTAATAAACCCATCTCCATCTTGATCAAAGACATTAAAAGCATCTTTCATGTCCTCTTCCTCAGTCTCACCATCGTTACTATGCTCATCGACAATCGAGCTGTAAAGAGACTCGAACTCGTCTATGTCTACACATCCATCTCCGTTGGCATCGATCTTGTGAATCATCTGAGTAAGATCTTTGTCTGGTATGTAGATTCCAAGATTCTCTAGTGAATCGTTGAGCTCTTCCTTTGTGATTCTACCGTCTCCGTTCTTGTCGAACATCTGAAACACCCTTTTGAGCTCTGCTGGATCTGTTCTCTTTGTCGGTACAGAGACCGGTGATGGTGAAGGTGAAGGTGAAGGTGAAGGTAACATCGAAGGAGATGTTTTGTCGAACCAAGAGAGAGAGAAGAGAGTTCGTAGCTTCTTTGGTACTAAAGAGAGAAGAAAGGAGTTTAATAGATTGTAGAGAAGGAATATTCTCACCATAACTATTGGAATCAAAAGCTCTTTCTTTGTATGAAGAAAGAAACAGAGAGAAATTTTTTGAGAAAACAGAGTTTTTTAATGGTGATGAAGAGAAGAACTTGAGAATTGTTGGTTCATTATATAGAGGAAAAGGAGAGGAAGAGCGTGTTTTCTCATTTATTATAATGAAAATGATATAATTGTGTTTCCTTTTTTGCCCCTTATATTACCGTTGAAATTATTATTGATTGATCAACATATATATACGTTGGTACTTTTACTTTCACTTTCTACTTTTCTTTTATGTTTGGAGGAAAGTATATATTGAGCTATAATGGGAACGGTTCAAAGTTGGAAAGAATAGTAAAAACATACCAAAAGTATGAGAAATTTAGTCTGAACAAATAACATGACTTTTTCAAAACATGTTTGAAACTCTAGAGACTTTGTGTAGTCAATCTAATCAAATTCAATTCAATTCAAATCTTAGTCACCATTTAAAATTAAGTTATACAAATTTGACTCAAAAAAATTGTATCAATAACATTTTTATAACCAATTTATAATGGTCTAGTAATTGAAAATATATCACATGATTTGAGGGATTATGATTCGAATTCTCACACTACGATTTTAGTTATGGTTAACCAATGTCAAAACACTTCAAATAACACAAAATATGGGTTTCCAAAGATTAATCTCGGTTTTACAACAAAATTTATAACGGTTTAGTAGTCGAAAATTTATCATGTGAGTTGAGGAACTATGATTCCAGTTCTCACGCTACGATTTTGTATTATCGTTAACCAATATGAAAATCCTTCAAATGACAAAAAAAACAAAATCTGAATTTCCAAAGATCCGGAGATTAGTTTGAGCTTTGGCTAATAGTATCCCGGCTAACCATGACTATTACTATGGACATTAGATTATTACAAAGAACTATAAAGATTTGATGACTCATTGGGCTTAAACTTTTGACGGGTAAAACAAGGTAAAGTAAATGAATAACTATAACTTTGTGTTCTTAATCTTAAATTTATTAATAACTTGGCACCTAATGCAAGTTAAAGCATAAAAAGTAGATAAAGCCAGGGATTTACAGAATCTATTTAAGTGTATAAACCATGATAAACGGATGCTAATTGAAAAGAGAGATTTGATTTAGCAAAAAAAAAACTAAAGTCACTTGAGATTTTTTTTATATACAAAAAGAGTAATAAAGAGGGTGCAGAAAACGCGTGAAGAAGGTAAGGGGTTGTAGTTAAACATATACATCACTTTATTTATGTTGTTTAGGATTAAAGAAGAAGTAATGTCAAAAACGCGTTGTTATAATTGTTGATGTTTGGTTCTTGTCTCTCTGTCCACATTTATTTGGTTTATCTTTTATCTTAGTGTGCACCGGTCTTTATTGTATTCTAGTATATATATATATATACACTTTATTTATTTCATCTTCTTTCTCTGTATCTTTTATATACGTAGAAAATGAATTTTTATAATCTGTTTCTTGTTCAAATGATTTTTATATACCTCTCTCGAATGATGTCAAGTGTTAGCAGAAGCCAAGGTTTGAGTAGCTATTGGTTTATTTAATTTTCAGTTGAGTAGAAAACTAAACCAAAACATTAATTAAAGTACAGAAAGTTACATGTTCAGTAACAACAACAAAAAATCCAAATATTCTTAAAATTTTGTGATGTTTATTAGTGAGAGCCGGTCCCAAATTTTGAATGACCTCAAGAAAAAACAAATTTAGCCAATGACATTTTCTGTATTTTAGCGGCCGGAAAAATAGATAAACATGAAAAGATCACAAATCCAAATTTGGTCCGTTTGTAATCAAAACCGGCTTTGTGAATAACTTTTGGTTTTAGTTTAATGAAGCCTTTAAACTATTATGTGTGGTAACACGAAGGTGTAAAAATTTTCTTAGCAAGTTCTCTATGGTAAATGATAACGAAGTTCTCTATGATAAATGATATTGGAATAGTTAAAAATGTTAAAGATATCAGTTAGTATAAGTCTATAACTGAATATATCAAAACGATAACTGAATAACACTTCCAATTACGTAAGTACACATACCTTTTCTCCACGGAATAATTTTGTTTAAAATGTAGTGTTGTATTTTTTTATAATGAGTAAAACAAATGTTATTAATGATGAAAACGTAACGGGTGTGAGAAATCAAAGGAAGACAAAAATGGGGACCAGAAAAAAAAACGCGCCAAATGATGTCACTTAACCGTTGGGTCTCCTCATTTCTTCTAAGGTTGTCGCCATTCCATTGGTTTGTTTCTTCCACGGTGGACCCATTTTGTTCAACAAACCAACAATTGTCACTTTTATTGTTCAAGATATTTTATGTATTGATAGGAACTTATAACATTTCTTTTTAAAAAGAGCTACTATGTAGTTTAGTAAAGGAGGGAATTGATAAGAGGGAAGTTGGGAAGTCAATTTAAGAGAAGAGCTTAGTCATTGGTGATGGGATATAAGTAATATATACAAATGTTTATTGAAGGCTAAAGTGGTCTATGACCTAATACTAACCTAATATCATCGATATGGCATTATCAATAACAGATTTTAGGCACCAAGGTTTGAAATTTCTATATCTGAGAGAAACAGTAAAACTCTAGCATGATCAATAATACATTAGGCGAGCGAACGAATCAAAGCCAATAACCAACGCAAGTGTTTAGATTTTTTGGAAAACTAATTCTTAGATCTTGTGTTAATAAACTGATTATAGATTTAATTGCAAAGAATTCTCTGATATTCTTTGATTGGTTTACCTGTTATCTATTTTAAACATTTTTTATTATGTCATAGATCTTATACATACATGTGTTCAAGTTTTCGATAAATTATTATGTATTTTTTTAACATCAGATTTTTGTAAATTTGTGACTAAATCAACTCAAAATCGATAAACCACGAAAATTAAGAGAACAAAATAATTGAAGCGAATATCTTCAAATCCGTCATTCCTAATATATGAAAATCATGTGCTTTTATTTTCTCATATATATGTGATGTAGTGCAGAAATTTTGTTCACTTCAGTCCTCTACTCACTAGGAAAAAAAACCTTTTACAAGGCACTTAGATTTCAAGTTATCTTCAACACTTTTATCATTGCATCTAATTGTTATATGATATCATCCGGTCGTAAGCTATATTGTCCAGTCCATGAATTCTCTTCTCAAACGGTAAACAAGGATTTAAAAATTCAGTTTTGTTATTATAAAATGAGGTTCATGGATATACTTTATGGTCTTGATAAAATAAATAATGTGGTATTTAGATTCTCACGAGGTGTAGTGTAACGGGATTCAAGGACATTTGACTTGTGAGAGAGTGACATGGACTTCACGGTTGTCTTCCAGCTAAAACCCAAGCCAGCTCAACTCATAATTCATACTTATAATTGTCATTATTAACTGTATTTTCTTATTACAATATAAATTTCATGATTTCAGGAAAAGAATTTTAAAGCTTTTGCACTTTTATATCGATGTTCATGTATCAAATAGCAATGATTCTTGGTAGTGGCCACTTTACTCTTATTCCAAAAAAAAATTATTCACTCTTCCCACGTAATTTCATACTTTGAGGTACCACTTTAACATGTGTTTTCATACGAAGATAATATTTATATCTTGACTATTATAGTTTGTTTTTTTATCCGTATATTACATTTTCATAAAGTGATCCTAAGTCTTTAACGTCTAGACAAAGATATCCAATATTCAAACGGGATCGGATTCGATGCATCTTTTGGTTCAGATAATACAGAAAAGAAAAGATCTATACGACGACTTAAAGACTTAAAAAACATTGAGAGTATACTTTACGTGTATTAAGAGTTGCTTAATTATCCACTAAAAACAAAGACATCTCCAAACTGTTAAACGCGGTTTAAGGGTTTTGGTACAACAACATATAAACTCCTATTAGGCAGGGTAGGCAAACATATAGTAGTTTATTAATTAGTTACTGACTTATTACACATCAGGGTTGTACAATAATGCACATATATAGATCCCGGAAGAGAGAAATTAATTAAAGCATATGCAAGCTAGCTACGATCAATTGACTTTACCCATTGATTAGATTATCTACCATGATCACATTATGTTTTCTATTATTTCTCCCTATATCGTTGGTGTTTGGGAATATACTTTACGTTATATACCGTTTTCAAGCTAAAAAAAATCGATCCGTAGGTATATATATAAAAAATAGGTCGATCGAACCCCGTGAACTGAATCCAATATGGACCACAGATTTTCACGAGACAGATTTGGAGTCTTTGGACTACTTGTATGTTATCTGCAGACTTTGCGGATCGATCTACTTTTGAAGCGGACCAAATGCGACCGACCAGAGCCTACATAGCTGTGGCACATATTACATATACACCAAATTAAAATGGCTTGAACGAGCCCATTTGAACGTGTTAATATATTGTTCATTGTTACAACCATGATACATATTTGAATTTTCTGGTAACAAGATGTAACCTAGCTCCGCTTTGGATCAAGCTTTTAACTTTTGAGAATGAATCACATGAATATACATAAGTCATTTTCAAAAAAAGAAAAGAAAGTATATATACATAAGTGAACTGACGAAAAAAGTGCTCTTTTGCATCGGTGTGAATATATCTTGCATATATACAATCTGTCAACTGTTAATGGTTTAGATATGATTATTGTTACAATTATAAAATACATAATAATGTTTAAAACNATACATAAGTGAACTGACGAAAAAAGTGCTCTTTTGCATCGGTGTGAATATACCTTGCATATATACAATCTGTCAACTGTTAATGGTTTAGATATGATTATTGTTACAATTATAAAATACATAATAATGTTTGAAAAAGTGCCCACACGCAGGATCGAACTACGGACCTTCAGTTTACAAGACTGACGCTCTACCACTGAGCTATACGGGCTCTTGCTTCTCATTTCTTATTAAAATTATGTATTCATTAACTTAGATTCTCATTTCATGAGTAACAGTAACACTGAAGCATCAATTTTCAATTCTCTTCTTGTATTGGTCATCTTTCAGTTGGGAAATCTTAACAAAATAAAGTCAATTCATTATATAAGAGTATGACATTAACATAAACACTAATCATACATTCATGTTACTAAGAAATCAGCTCTTGTAAATGATTGCAATGACCAAAACAAATGCAATTCAGAAGTGTCAAAATTACGAGGAACATGTTAATCTTTTTTACCATAATCTTGTCTCCAACTTTTATTAAAACGCATTTTTTAGTTGTTTATATAAGTTCTATCTCCCATTTACTAATTTTGATGTCTTTCATTTAGTCGAATTTTGGTCCTATGATCTTCCAAGTTATGTTAATAGAAATTTACAACTGAAATGCAAAATAAAAATTTCATTTTTAAGCCTAAGTAAAATCATTTTAACACTAAGTAAAAACTCAAAAGAGTGAAAAATACGACCTTGGAAAGGAAGTAAAAAAATAAAAAATTTATATTCCCCAATTTAAAACAAACCAAAAATCACAAAAACAAAAATCTCAATCTTCTCTTGCAAATCAATCTAAGCTCAAAAGCAATGAACGGAGCAACTCGTCACCATCTTCTCCAACTAGTCCTCTCATGCCGCAAAATCACAGCACAAGTGACACAATCCGGAACCACAACAATCGTAGCAATGGCTTCATCATCCGAACAAGAGTTCTTAGCACAAAGCAGAGCCAATCTCAACAGGTTCCCTCGTGGCATCAATCAGTGGGACTCCAAAACCGCTTCACGTGTCGGTGAGAAACTCGGGTTACGTCTAAGAGAGATTGGTGTTGATTCGGTTTCTATTGATGCTGATGAAGAGATCTCTAGACCGATGCATCATCGTAAAAGGGTTTTGCCTTTGTTTGATTCTGTGAGAAGAACTGGGATTAGGGTTGATGGTACTGATGTTTTGAATGAGATTGGTCCTGTTTTGTCTAGAAATTAGAGTTCTTTTTTTGTATGTTTGAGAGATTTACAGGAACAAAGTTTGTGTTTTTTTATGTTGGTGTTAGACAAACATTTTGATTTATATCATAAAGTTTATATTCTTTATTATTGGTTTGAATCATTTTGCTATTGTAACACAATTATGTTGATATGCAAAGCAATGTTGGATTGATTCGAGCAGATTTGAGGAAATTGGGATTAGTGATTAGGAGAAATGTCTGTGTCTGTGTGTGTTCTTGTATAGGGCTTGTTTACTTGAATTTACAATGTATTAAACATTTTTATTTTGTCATTAAGCTTACACCTTTAATGCATCTCAAAGTTGGAATTTGAAACTAGTCCTTCGTCATTTTTGCTTATGTAACAGTGAAACTTCTGTGAAAATGGAGAAACGGAGGTTGTTTAGTGTATATGATCATGTTGATCTGTAAACCAATGTTCGATTGATTGGAATAGATTGAGGAGATTGGTGTTTTGGAGAAATNACTAGTCCTTCGTCATTTTTGCTTATGTAACAGTGAAACTTCTGTGAAAATGGAGAAACGGAGGTTGTTTAGTGTATATGATCATGTTGATCTGTAAACCAATGTTCGATTGATTGGAATAGATTGAGGAGATTGGTGTTTTGGAGAAATGTGTGTGTGTTCTGGTACAGGGCTTTCTCAAGTATGTTTATGATCTGTCTCAATTGCAGGTTTTTGTCTAAAATGGGTTTTTGATGGTATAGTAACTTGCATGATCTCTGCTACATTAGCTATTGTGAATTGATCAGAGACTAGATGTAGTGACCATCCGTAAGACAAGACCTATGTCATCTTCACTATGCTTACTTGAATTTATAATGTGTAAACTACATTTTCATAGAATTAGCTGAATCTATACATATGCATTTAAAGAAAAGGTTACTTTTCCAGAGAGGAATGAGGAACCTGCAAAACTCTCCAGGGTTGTGTCACACTCAGGCAACTAAGCTACACCTTAAAGAAAACAAAAAAGGAAGAAAACTATGATATTTATCTCCTTTAAAGAATGCTAGTATCAGTGTTAAATATACAAATGAATCCAGGTTAATTAATAGACAACAGAACAATGAACAAGAGTCTAGTAAAATTTCTGGCCAACTTTTTATCTAATCTTGACTCGATAGTTAAAAGTACAGCAAAAAATGAAGGAACCACCAAGATGATGAGATAAAAGAGAAATGAAGATGGAAACTTCAGGGATATAGCATTACATTGTACATTAAGGAACAACTGTTTAGTATTTGACTTGTTTTCAACTTAAACTGCTGCAGAATGTTTGGTTATGAGTGAGTTTCTTCTCCACCTACTTGAGGAAGAACTTCCAAATGTCTCTGTCTGTAGTTTCCTTAACCAAATGAGCTCCTAGTATATTTTCCTCGTCGACCAAGTTCCTCAAATGTCTCGCTCCACTGTTGAATCCCACATACTGCTTCTTCGCAGCCAGATACATTACACCGTAAGGCGGTCTCAGGCACTGTTTCCACACAGAAAGATAAACACAAACATCACTATTAACAAGAATACAACCACCGAGTCAAGAGCTCGAGAGAGAGAGGGGTCAAGAACTAACCTTCTTTATGAGAGAATAGAGTTTCTTCAGAGAAGTAAGCGAGTAAGGGATTTCAGTCATGAGTATGACATCATATCCACAATCTCCTCCTTGACCAGTCTCGTTGGCTCTTTCCCACGCTCTACTTCCAGAGAGCTTCCTTGAACGCCTCGAGGAGAAATCTTGCTGTCCTGTAATGCTTCCATCCTGGCTGCTACATCCGTCCATGAAATCTTCCTCTGAGAAGCTCAAGCTCATTCCCGGGTTAGCTGGTTCAACATCGGTTCTTATGATGGATAGAACGGTTGGTAGCTCTTCCCATTCTCCTGCATAGAAACGAACAGACGCAGAGACAGCTTGTCTTGATGGTGTGAGCGGGCTTTCTGGCTGACGGATTTGCCTCTCCCGAGCTTGCTCGAGGTTAGCAAGAACGTTTGGGATGGTAGTGCATCTTATTGTCTCTGCGTTGAGGTCTTGAAAATGGACTGAGGAAGCACCCTATAGAAGAAGCGAAAAAAGATTCAATTAGGTGGATATCTTTTACTAGAAACCTGAAAGTAACTGTTCTGGCATTGCCGGTTTACTTACTTTCAAGCAGGCAAATATCCCAGGAATTCCGTAATTGCAACCAAGCTGTTTATTCAAATCATGATACAAAGGATTATTAAATAAAATAAATGATGTGTCAGAACACAAGGATTTGGATGAGAAAAGTTTGTTTCATAAATGAAACATGCATAACAACTTCACTGTAGTACAAATCCAAAAATGAAAACATTGAATGAAAAGATCTCGAATGTTTTAGCCTTCTAGCAAAGAATGTATCAAGACACCCAACTAATCAGTGGAAATGGAACGTGAAACTAAGAGTATCGAAGAAGTTTGTCATTACCTCGAGGACACGTTTTCCCCTGAAGCTCAGCTGACCATCGCGGATTTCGTTTTTAATGACATTAACAAGATCAATAGAGCTTTCCCAACTTTTCAAAGAACCTACACAAATATCTTGATACAGTTTACATCTTTGAAGATTCTCCATAAAAACTGGAGAGAATTACTTTCAAGTC
>OVAP01004461.1:0-14550 GCA_900406295.1 Aurinia saxatilis | reverse complement strand
AATGAATGTAAAACAACGATGAAATCAGTCCTAAAATGCAACATATCACTACTCCATTGCGTGTACAATTTTTATTTACGTCTTATTCTTCCACAACACATAGATTTTAACTTTTACTTGCTACCTTACTCCCGAAAACAATGAAGCTTTATTCACCCTCTTATAACTCTCAATTTTTTTTGAATTCCTACACATGTATTAATTTTTAGCAAAAGATGCCGAACCAAAACGACCGAAACTCATCATTATTGTCATTATATATAGTAATAAAACTTCTTAAAGCACTACTTTGCCAATTTTTCAATCTCCTTTTATATTTCATCATCTTCTGCATGGGGATGATTTTTGGAATCATTGTTCATTCCTCACTACAAGCATTATCTTCACCGGTCCAAAGACTCTCCCAACCCTTCCTCGTAACCTCCCCTCGACCTCCTCCTTCTTTCCTCGATGCTAAACTCCAACTGTTTATGAGGCCATCGGAGAAAATCTTGCACAACATGAAAGACAAAGAGCTTTTGTGGAGAGCTTCAATGGATCCCAAGATCAGGGATTACCCTTTTACTAGGACCCCAAAAATTGCTTTCATGTTCTTGACAAGGGGACCTTTACCTCTGGCTCCTCTATGGGAAAGGTTCTTTCGAGAGCATGAGGGTTTTTTCAGTATCTACGTTCACACCGATCCGTCTTACAACGAGTCGACACCCCAAGGTTCTGTGTTTTATGGCCGACACATTCCAAGCAAGGTCAGCTTTCCACTTCACCATTTTGGGGCTAGGCCGAACTGGACCTGCTTATCTAGCATACTATCAAGTGACAAAAAGCCAAATTTTTTGCAGTAGAGAAGTGACTATGGTAGTAACAATCAATGTCGTTTTTTGTAAATGCAGAGAGTGGAATGGGGAAACGCGAACATGGTAAAAGCAGAACGAAGGTTGATAGCGAACGCTCTATTAGATATCAACAACGAGCGTTTTGTTCTTCTATCTGAATCATGCATTCCTCTCTTCAACTTCACCACACTCTACTCTTACCTAACAAACTCCAGTCAAACCCACGTCGACTCCTTTGACCTCCCCATTGGTCGCATCCGTTACCACAGACGCATGTACCCTCACATCCATCTCCACCACTGGCGCAAAGGCGCTCAGTGGTTTGAGCTAGACCGAGCCACGGCCCTCGATGTCATCTCTGACACAATCTACTGGCCCATCTTTAGCGCTTACTCTCGGTACGCTGACGAGCACTACATCCCGACGCTACTCAACATGAGGTCGAGCCTCGGGTCTCGTAACTCGAACCGAACACTGACCTGGACTGACTGGGGAAAGCGTAGGGCCCACCCGAGATCGTTTGGTGACTCGGAGGTGAATGTGGAGTTCTTAGAGTGGCTTAGGAGGAGTGACAAGGATTACTGTGAACACAAGGGGCTACATAAGACGAGTGTTTGCTTTTTCTTTGCTCGCAAGTTTTCGCCGAGTGCTTTGAAAAAATTGCTTCTATTTGCATCTACAGCAATGTATTTCTGATTGTTATCTCGACATCATTTTCGTAGAGGTGTATAAAGTTTCTATAACTAATCAACTGTAATCTACTTGGTATAATTAAACGTGAAAAACATTTGATTAAAAATAAAGTTTGTGAAGATTAACTCTCTTCATGAGCTTAGAACTCTCTTTGTGAAATAGAGTCTTTCATTTCACTTAGGGCAACCGTTGAAACACCGTAGATCTCGTTGTTGATATTCCTCACCGCTGCGTCTAGATCTGTAGATCCACTTGCAATTACTTCAAATTATTTCTGGGTTTAGATTGATTCTTGATGGCTTATGAGATGAAGAAAGCTCTCATGGCGTTGGCTAGGATAAGAATGAGCCGATTGAACTGCCTGATGGGGCGGAGTACTCATCCATAAAACAAAATCGTTTAAGCATTATTGGGAGACTGGTTAATCCTGATTTCTAGAGGGTGTCGAGTGTTGTGTTAGACATGCCTCAGAAGTGGCAGATGGCGAATCGAGTTCATGGTGTTGCATTAGCCAGAGATAGAGTACAGTTCTTCTTCCAGTATGAACATGAGATTAATGCAATCATCGATAAAGGGATGCAAACTTACAATGAACGACCGCTATATTTGAGAGATGGGTAGAGAATCCGTCGGAAAACTTTCTGAGATACTTGCCGGTCTGGATTCATGTGACTAACTTCCCAGACAATCATTCAAAAGTGGCTGCGATGAGAAGATTAGGTGATAAAATGGGTATTGTAAAGCATGTGGCTTATGATGCAATAAACCATTATGGAGGACTAAGGATGTTATGCTACCCAAAGGTGGTTCACAGACGGTGTATCTTGAGTATGAGAAGATTCAAAGGAGATGTTACATCTGCCAAAGAGTAACTCAAGACAAGACCAAATGTCATTGGAAGGCAAAACTCCTGAAAAGCTAGATGAATTAGTGAAAGCAAATTCGAGGGAGAAAGATACTACCAAAGAGGCTCACGTTGAGGAATCTGATCTCTTGTACGGAATATTGTAGCGGAGGTCGTTCACTGGTCGTTCTAAGATTGTAGCGGAGGTCCTGGACCACATGAGACTATATATCAGTGCAGCGTCTTCTGAAAATTGGGCTCTTAGAGTGGAATGTATTAAAAACTCTCTTGCTTATCTGGAGAAAAATCCGGTGGAACAAAGGTCTATTCTGAGCCTGGAACCTCCTCCCATTATCTAAACAGACTTGAATCGTGGTAAAGGCAATGTGTTTGATTATAAAGACAAACCACAACAACCTCTGTCATCTATAATGGACTCTGACTCAAAACTTATGTCTTCCTCGTTTAGAGCTGCTAAAACTAGTCCAACAATTGCTGCCTCTTCTCTTCCGGAGTTGGTGCCTAAAGTATTCTCCAGTCGTATAGTAGTTTCTCCAGCTCATAAACCAGTTTGTCTAATGAGTCCTATCATGGTTCCTTTCATGATGGGTTCTTCCAGGACAGATACAATTAATCTCAAGGGTAGAAGAAGAAGAGAAGACAAGCCATGATGAAAAATGTAACTTCATCTAAGTTAGATGATTTTATGGTGATTAATTCTGCAGTTGGTCTTGTTTGTAAGAGGAAGGCAAATATAGAAGAAAACGAGGAAGCTAGCCCATAAAAACATAATGTTGAGGCACTCCCCACAGGGGAACTGCCTCGGGATCCATGAGTTTCTTCTCTTGGAATTGTCAAGGACTGGGGTCTCCAAAGGACTTGACAATTACTAGACTCAGGGAAGTTCGAAGAGAATTGTTCCATGACCTCGTTTTTCTAATGGAGACAAAAATAAGAAGTATGAACTACAAGATCTTCAATCTGGTCTGGGTTATGAACATCTTTTGACAGAGGAGCCACTAGGTTACAGTGGAGGTTTGGCCTTATTATGGAAGAATACTATTAAGGTAGAATTTATGTACATATATAAAAATATGATAGTCTGTAAGGTGGTAATTGGGGGAACCAGCTGTTTTGTCACTTGTATTGATGGTGATCCCATTACTCAAGCCAGCATATTGTGTGGGAAAGGTTGGCTAGAATAGGCGTTTTAAGAAATGAAAGTTGGTGTGTTTTTGGTGATTTTAATGATGTTTTACACCATGAGGAACGAATAGGAGGACCTGTTAGGAATGATGGCAACTGTGAGGTCTTTGGTGATATGATTAAGAGATGTAAGTTAGAAGAATTAGATGCAAAAGGAAATGCTTTTACTTTGAGTGGCATGCGGCACAAATGCCTGACACGGAGTAAGTTAGACATATGTTCTGTGAATGAGAGCTAATTTTCCGGCTTCTCATCAGGAGTTTTTGGCCAAGAAAGGTTCTGATCACAAACCTGTGTTGATCAGATTATTTTTCACAATGCAAACTTTCAAGGGTCAATTCAGATTTTATAGAAGATTATTGCATAGACCTGGGTTCGTAGATTGTGTGGAGAAGGCTTTGACATATACTAATGGGAGAGTTGGGCCTGTTTCTGATAAAATTCGGTTTTGTAGAAAGGCCATAAGCAAGTTTAAGAAGGGCAATTATCTTCATGCAAGTGATAATATTCACAGGTTACATGAAGAATTGGAGGCTTTGCAATTTTGTATGCCAGATGTGAATAGAATTACTACTGTCAAGAAAGAGTTATTGCTAGCTTACAAGGAAGACGAGATGTAGTGGAGCAAAAAATCTAGAGAGAGATGGCTGACAGAAGGTGATAATAACACTCATTTCTTCCATGAAGCTGTTAAGAGTAACAGAACAAAGAATCATTTGGAGAAGCTCAAAGATTCTCGAGGAGTCTTCCAGCTTTTTTAAGCCTCCAAAGGTCAAGTCAGTTGAGTATTTTACCAACTTGTTTCAAACTGCTGGTAACTTTGATATGACATACTTGCTCCTGGAATTTCCATCCAAGGTGACTACTGCCATGAATGATATCTTGATTGCACCTGTGACCCAAACTGAAATCAAGAATACTATTTTTTCAATTAAACCTTCGAGTGCTCCTGGTTATGATGGAATGTCAACTTCTTTGTACCAGCAGTGTTGGTATATTGTAGGATCTCAACTTTGTGATGAGTTCAGGAATTTTTTTTTTTAGTTGGCTTTTTTCCTCAAGAGTGGAATTATATGCAGCTCTGTCTAATCCCCAAGAAAGTCAATGTTGAAAGGATGGAAGATTTGAGGTACCTATCAGCCTATGCAATGTCATCTATAAGGTGGTTTCCAAAATTTTGGTCTTTAGACTAAAGCCTTTTTTTCCTGACATTATCAGTCCTACGCAGTCTGCTTTTGTTTCTGACAGACTTATTTATGATAATATATCTATAGTACATGGAATTCTTCATAGTCTTAGAACTCATTCCACTATTTATAAACAATATATGGTAGTTAATGATATGTCTAAAGTTTATGATAGGGTTGAATGGGGCTTTCTTAGATCTATTCTCTTTGCTTTTGGGTTTCATCTAGCTTGGATTAATTGAGTTTTTTTTTTTTATGTATAACTTATGTGCATTATTCTGTCCTTATTAATGGCCAACATTTTGGTGCTATTAATCCTGAGAGAGGGCTTAGACCGGGAGACCCTCTCTCCCCTTTTTTGTTTGTGTTATGCACTGGAATTCTTATTCACCTACTAAACAAGATGGAAAGAATTGAACGTCTGTCTGGAATCAGTTTTCATCCAGCAGGACCTTCTATCCGTCACTTACTTTTTGCAGATTACAACATCTTTATCTGTAAGGCTGATACAGTTCAAGCTGGAGTTTTTATTGGAGATCTTAAAGTTTTATGAGCTCTGTTCTGGTCCGAAGGTCAATCTTGACAAGTCGGCTATCACATTTGGTAATAATATCCAGCCACAGGTCATGTTGAAGATTAATAATATCTTGCTTATTGTCGATGAGGGAGGTACATGGAATTATCTAGGTCTCCCATAATGTTTCTCAGGCTCAAAAATTGAGATGCTCTCGTTTATCAGGAAAAAGATGAATGGACAAATATCGAGGTGGTTTTTTAAATCTCTATCATTGGGAGGCAAAGAAGTTCTGTTGAATGTGGTGACTCTAGCAATGCCCATATATGCCATGATGTGGTTTAGATTGCCTAAAGGTACCTGTGGTTCTCACTCTACAGCTATGAGTTCATTTTGGTGGGATTCTATTCAGAGTCACAAGAAGATACACTGGGTTAGCTGGGATAAGCTTTGTCTTTCTAAAGATCTTGGTGGTTTAGGTTTTAGGGTTATTAAATTATTTAATCAAGCCCTATTAGCTAAACATGCATGGAGATGCTTATAAGAGCCTGATTCCGTTTTTACCAGATTTTTTAAAAGCAAGTACTTCACGGGATCTCATATCTTGGAGGCTTCAGTAGGATCCATACCTTCTTATGTTTTGAGAAGCATACTGTTAGGCAGATAACTATTGGTAAAAGGGCTTACAAGAAGAATAGGTAATGGCTTATTAACTTTTGTGTGGGTAGACGATTGGAAAGTGGATGAAATAAAAAGACCTCCTTGGATGAATAATGCTATAGCGAATGTGGATTTGAAAGTTTATGAATTGATAGACCATGTGTCATGTTCTTGGAATAGTTCAAAACTTCAGGAACTTTTCTTTGAACATGACATACATATTATTTCTAAGATGACTCTTGCTCCTTCTGTTAGTGATTATTGGTCTTGGGACTTCACTAATCATGGTGGTTATTCAGTTAAATCAGGATTTGAGCTTTAGAATCAGGAGAAGAATGCTCCATCATTCGTGATGCTGCTATGCTTCCATCCATCAACCCTTTGAAGGCCTCAGTATGGAAAATTCAAGCTCCCATCAAGCTTAAACACTTTTTATGGCGCTGTTTCTGGAATATTGCTTGTAACTGAAAACTTGAAGACAAGAGGCATCTATTTGGATCTTACATGTCAAGCTTGTGGGAAGGATTTATAAGACATTATTCATGTGTTGTTCTTATGCCATGCGGCTCGTTTAATTGGGCTACGTTAAGTTTTCCTTTTCCCCCACAAGGCTTTGATACAGGTTCCATCTTCTCCAATATTCACTATCTTTTGGATTCTCAAAATAGAAAGGAGATTCCAGTTGAACTAAGAAGATCCTTTCCATGGATACTCTGGATGATTTGGAAAAATAGAAATGCTTTAGCCATTGAAGGTA
The DNA here is from genome assembly GCA_900406295.1 of Aurinia saxatilis. Lineage (NCBI taxonomy): Eukaryota > Viridiplantae > Streptophyta > Magnoliopsida > Brassicales > Brassicaceae > Aurinia > Aurinia saxatilis. The sequence goes on along the minus strand of OVAP01004461.1, from coordinate 7,856 downwards.
GAAATTTCCTTGAGTTGGAGACAATTAGGAAGATCTTTGATGATTGTCAGCTCTAGTTTCTATCTCAGGAAGTAGAACAAATAATCCCTAGACATGATGATAGGCTGATTAGGGGGGAAATTTATGGAAACCTCCTGCTCCAAATTGGTCTAAATGCAATCTGGGTATTCATTGGTCTCAGAGTAAACAATTGTGTGGAGGAGCTTGGATTTTGAGAAATGATAAAGGGGATGTTTTATATCATATTGTGAGGGTTTTTGCAAATATTGGTTCTATGGATGAAGCAATCTTTCTTTGTTTTAAGTGGGCCATTTCCAGTATGCTAGATTTGCATGTGCAGAAGCTAGTTCTTGGTTCCCAAGCTACAAAGTTAAGTGCGGCAAATCAGAAGCAAACTGCATCTCCTACCTTACTTGCTCATGCATCAACTATCAAAGATCTTCTGACAAACTTTCTCTTTTGGTCGATTGAAGATAAATCCTTTCTTTCCAACAGAAGTGCTTTCAAGGTTACTAAAAGCACTGTATAGGAAGACAAAGTGCATTCTTATTTGGCTTCAGGACCTCTAGTTTCGATCGAAGAATTTTTACAGCATGACAGACCCCCTTAATCTTCTTATAATTTTATGGTGTGTAATTTTGTATTAGCTTTTTGCTCTTCACATTGTGTGTAATCTGCGTTTCTTTGTTGGACCTCTGTGTTTGTACCTTCTTCTTTCCTTTTAGTATTAATCAGATGGGGAAAAAAAAAAGGAATTAATTTCTTTTTATTTCAGAAACCATTATCTCAGTAAAAATTCATGTTAAAAGCAAACAACTAAACAATCTTCATTCTAAACATTGGGATTTAACTACGTGTACCCAACTCATGGTATTCATTAATCATATATACCTCAGCACCCTCCATTTTAATTATGTATACCCATCCTTTTTGTTAAAAGTCTACACTACCTTTCGATAATCACTCCTCTGTTTCTTCTTTCTCTGTGAAAAATAGAGAAACCACCACCGTTGCTTCTTCTTCATCTTCCTCTGTATCATCAATCAAAACGAAACACAATAGCGATTTGCGATGTGGTGCCGATTTATGTAGATCATGAATTAGCTACTTTTGTTGTCTCAATAGCCGGGAAGAAGAAGAACAAGCTAGATCCGGTTTCTCCATACTCAGTAACACATGGGAGCTTATGGATGGCTTAGACGACGAATTCGAATTTGAAATCCCTAATTCTGGTATAGAAAGTTTCTTGGTTTTTAAGAAGTTTTAGTTACAAATCCTAAAGAATCATTTTTTCTCTGTTTTGTTTTTCAGGAAGAATGTGATTTGTAACAAGAAGGTTCAACCTGTTCGAGTGCATAAACCAATTACTAGGTTCGTCTATCATCGACTCTTTTTGTCCTGTTCTGTTTCATTGTCACAGTTGTAGTAGCTAGTGATGCGTTTGTTCAACCAAAAATATATAATAACTAGGGTAGTGCCCACTCGTTGCGCAGGTGTGAAGATGTTGATTTGAGTATACTACATTTTCTTGTTATATGTATCTAGTATCGACCTATATTAAATTTTTATCTACAACATATTTTTTGATCGGATAGACTCAGAATTAATTAATTCTTTCAAAGGGGTCGATATGATTTTTGATTGATTTTTTTTATTTCTTATTTGAAATAAAAAGAAGACACTTTATTACATGAAAATAAGTGGTGCCACATATGTGGAAAATACATATTTTAGCTTATAAAAAATATATATATATATTTTATATAATATTTTATAATCTTTTTGCAAAACAGCTTTGAGAAGGTGTCATGTGTCACCTAGAGGAGTAACATGTATCAATTCATCTTACATCTTTATACAAAACTTTTAATTTTTTCCATTTTACATCTTATACATGCTCTAGTTTCACAATTATACATTTATTGGATTATAACTTATTCTTTTTTCCATCTTATATATTATAAATTTTATAATATCAAACATCTTATAATGTCAAACATCTATACATTTAATGTAAAATAGTTTAAAATTAATTTTTTATTTCCATATAATACCAAGTGAAGACAAAACATAGAAAATTAAGTATTATTGGATGTTTTAATATAAGTTCTGCCAATTCATTATTATAACAAAAATTTGGTAAACCAGTTAAGATTTTACATTTTTATAGAACTTTTGTTTTAGTTAAATAAAAAAAAGTTAAAACCCAAAAATGCAAAACTTTTGTTTTCAACAATCATTTAAAAGTTTTACAATAATGACAATAATGCTATTGTTACTAACTATGATTAATTATAACTATTATATATTCAACTGCCTAAGTAAAATTGGACAGTTACACAAAGAGGAAACTAGACTTTTCTTTCTAATTAAAATTTGTCCTCTTGCTATTTCACTTTGCAGTATTTTTCCTGTTAAACTATCACAGTAAATGCACACATTACAATATTTTGTATAGTTTCCGATTCCTTTTCACTAATCACGCATTGTTTACGAGAGGATGATTAACATGTAACTTAATGATTAATTCAGTTTTTATTTTGGAGAGTAGTGTGGAGTTGAATCATCTTATATACAATTGTGAGCGCAAAAATCTTAGGTGTCGAGCTCACAATGATTATGCTTTTTTTTATATAATTAATTAAAAAAAGATTACATGTCTTAATACCCATGGATGTGTGACATGTCATTAAAACCTATTTTAATTTCTCTACTACTCATTAAAATCAAAAGTTTGATTAAATAAGTTAAAACATTTTTTATTAAAATTTACATTAATCTTTTTTTTAAGAAAATCAATAAATTGATTAAAATAGGGGGAAAACGTTTTCTATTAAATTTTACATTTATTTGATTATTCTGAATATTAACTTTATATTTATCATCAAAAAAATTAATTTTATATTTATTTAATAAAAGAAAATTACAATTGACTACAAATCATATAAAAATAGAAAAAGAAAAAAAATATAACTAAAGTCATGAATTATTTGAATTCCCCGCGCGGGGAATCGGTATGTTTATTTTTTTAATTTTCGTATAGGTTGTTTGCAAACAAAAACTTTTAATTGAACAATCATTTTGTTGAACCCTTTTAAGCCCATTTTTATTTCTCTACGGACCATAATGATAAAATATATGTATATACTCATTAACGACACAAAGAGGTTAAAAAAACAAAAGTATAATCATTAACGTTAAAACAAGTTGTTCACTAAAAACATTATTTGCTTACTTATATCTTCTTTTTTTTTTGCATATGTTGTTAGTTTGTAAAAACTCTTTAAAACTCAAGTGTTTTGACTATAAAATCCTATTAAAAAAAAGAAAAAAAAAGTTAATGTCATTAATTATTTGGCTTCTCCGTGCGGGGAATCACTTTGCTATTCCGAGCTTGATTTATCAATCTACCACTGTGAGAGTCATCCAAGTTTTATCAATCTCCCAATTTTTAGGAATTAGAGTTCGTTTAGGGAACCATGGTTTAGGGTTAAAACCTTATATGTTAGGGTTTACTGTAATTTGGGGTTTAAGATTTAAACAAACAAAAACTTTTAATTAAACAATCATTTTGTTGAACCCATTTAAGCCCATTTTTTATTCTCTACGGCCCATAATGATTTTTTAAAAAAACTCATTAACGATATAACAAAATGTTCAAAAAAACAAAAGTATACTCATTAACGATAAAAAAGATTGTTCACTAAAGAACATTACTTGCTTACCTATATAATCTTTTTCATATGCTGCTATTTTGCGAAAACTCAGAACCATTCGAATCGGCGACCTCTAGACTTTACATGAAATCTTAGCTCTTGGGACGAGACCATATAACATGTTCTTGGCTCAGATGTTTTTTTTTTAATAGGAAAATTTTATTAAACATTAGAACATCCCCAAGCCAGCGACACACCGATATGGTCTCGGAGTCCAAGCCAAAATACAACCGAAAAAACAAGCAAGCGAACCCTATACACCAAACCAGAACATGAAAATGAGGATGCGACAAATAATTCTATACAAACGAAAATAAGGAACTAGCTATCCTTGGCACCATACATGATGAGACCATCATCTTAAATCCATTGGGGGCACCGGAGGATGATCAATACAAACCACCAAGAAAAACTGTAAACACTGGGAGGGCCAAGCCGTTTCGAAAACCGGCAACTCTTCAATCCTAACGTACCTCCGAGTCTTCTTTCTACCGCTCTGCCGAAAAGGACACAGCCACTGGAGATGGAAGCTAATGAGGAACTTTAATGTGAAGAAGAGGTTGCAGAATTCAATGAAAAGGACACAACCTTAGACCTTAGTCCAATTGCAGAAGGTAAGTCCACTGAGCATAACTAATCAAATGTTTTGGTAAAACCCATATACCCGATGCTTAGTTACTGATAAATACCGCATCATACACATATTAACAAAATTACAAAGTCAGTCAATGGTCTTATGTTTTTTTTTTTCTTTCCAATATGAACATTAGAAAACTATTGAAAAATACTTGATCATCGTAGTTTTTTCGGACTCTAGTGTGTTATTTACTCATACAAGAGACTCAGTTCCTAGTATTTGGACTCAATTGGTAAAACTCTTCCAAACATAATGTTCTCTGATAAAGCCTTCATACATGTGCTTCTAAAATTCATTCAAGTATGTATATAAATTATAAACATATAAAACAGCCTTCTAGTCTCTTTTTGGACAAAAGTAAGCAGCCACATTTATGCCTCACATCGAGGATGCAACCATGAAAAGCTGATATCTTTTTAAGAAAGGAAATTTCAGAGAAATATTTTATGAGGTTTTGTGTAAGTTGAAGACGCATCGAGTGACAAAAAAAAAAAGAACCCATTTTTCAAAATTTTAAATATTATTTATTTTAATTCTAATTGTAAACATCAAACGGAACACACAACTACAAGAATAATCTGTTTACTTGGTATGAAAATCGGAATGACAGTAACGTCAAACGCAACATGTCCTTGAGTTTATACAATGATTCATTGATTCTTATAGTCTTCAGAGTTTGACTCAAATTGCTTGTCTTTCCTATATAGTTAGTGAGTAGAGTTTACCAATTCACCAACTTAGTAATCTCTTCCCCCAAAACTATCCACCTATAAAAAGGAAACAGGGTAAAAAAAATTAATAAACTGGTTATTTACTTTTTTACTGGCATCTATTTTACTCGCAAATGTTATTTACCAGAATGATTTTTGAAATGTTATTACTTGTTATCTGGCTTTTGAATAACCAATTCAAAAGCGTTGTTCATCAAATGGGTTTCAAAGTCAAAACAGGGTTGTCAAATTTTTAATGGTCCATAACCCATAATCATTTCACTTTCTGCCTTGATTTTAATTGACATCCCAACAATCAAATTACTCTACTGTAGATGAAAAAACCATAAAAAAACAAAATAACCATGCAATAAATAGAACCGGGAGTTTAAATACAAAGATTATTTCCCCTAACAACTATAAAAATGAAAATAATAAAAAGCTTTTAAGAGTTTTGAAGGCAAAATACTCTCTCCTAGAGTTTCGGTGGGGTGGAGAGGCACACTTCTTTCTGAGACTAGAAGTCTCTTTATATAGAGGGTGAAGGACGTCTGAGGGTTTCAGTGAAGTGATAGAAACAAATCAGCTGAAGAGAATAAGAATATTTGGTTTATCTCTTCTGATTGATCGGTCGCCATAAGAATGTTCGATCGATTCATTCACAAAATATCCATTTCGTTATCTCCTGAATCTTCTCACGCGTTTTTTGTTGTCTTCAGATATTGCCTGAATATATAGACTGATCCCGTGTGATTTCTAAAAGTCTCATTAGTTATCCACTTTCTGGTCGATCGGTCGCACTGGCGGTCGATCAATTGGGCTTCAAGAGCAATGTGCTTCAGAAGGCTTCTCTTAAATGTTTGGGCTGTAAGTCTAAGGCTATTTGGTAGAAAGACTTGATTTTAGGCCCATATGACGGCTAACTCACGTGACTTTCTTGTCTCCAAAGTTCACTTCAATCCAATTTGCGAATTATCTTTATCTGAGGTCCTCTTCTCGCACTTGGATTTCTGATTTGAGCGAGAAATATACATCTTTGTACCTGGAAAGCTTATTTTTTTCCAAAAACACTTTGAAAATATAAAATAGTTAAAATCATAACATTTATCTTGAAAATCATTTGGTTTAATTATCAAAAGTACTTGAAATCCATAGTAAAAACTGGTAAAATATCAATCCTATCAAATCTCCCAGACTTAGTTTGATTTTTTTTTTTTTTTTAAAGCTTTCACCATATATAGCAAGGCACGGATTTTACCTTAATTTTGATGAAGTATTACCTGGGAAATTAGTCTTGAAACCTTCTCTTTGAATCTCCATGCATGTATAAGATCGTAGCATGATTTCTCGCCAGTCTTCACGAGTGATTGGAAAACTGTGTTGGTCTCATCTCTCCGGCCGTTTCACATACTGCATATAAGACAAGAAAAGAAAAGAGACTGCACGGGGTTTGAAAAGTTGACCATTCAGGGTCAGCAAGGGAGTGGTAAAGTGGATAAGAAGTCATGAATGGATTTGCTTGTCCTAGTCTAACACCTCCAGCAAGAAAGATTTATAATCGGGTTTAGGTTCAAATAAAATAGAGTCAAAAATCAGATTCATTAAAGTATGTTCAAACCGAGATGTGCTGGGGAAGCTTGAGTATGGGGTTTCTGAACTGATCGTCCTTGATAAGTCCTGTAAAAATGGTTACTCATCCACAAAAGTGGGTGTAAAATCAAGTAAGGTTTGAAAAGTAGGTCTGAAAGAATTTTCGAGAAATACGTTTGGAAATATCTTAAAATTTTTAAAAATTTCAAAAAGTTTGCCAAAGTGAGCAAAAATGAACAAAAGTCGTTTGATAATGAGGAACATCCCCCCAGACCTAAGTTGCATTGTCCTCGATGTAAAATCTGTGGAGGATGGAAAACCATATTGAGACCAGTATGGTAGGAATTGTTACCTCGTTAGCACCAAGCGTGGGCGTCACTTTTATCTTGGTCATCATAATGTGGGACTTGGTGAAAAATAATCTTCCTTACGGTGGTGTATCAAGATACTGAGCTATCCAGCTGTTGTTTCCAATGTTGTGATTCGAGAGAATCTTCTCTTTTTCACAGCAGCCATCGATCCATTGTAGCTTGCATCGATCGGTCATCTTTGGCTGTAAAAATTTGAACATTAGGTTTTTGGATCCCATTTGTCTAAAAGGGGCTTTCACTTTTTGCGGTTTATCCGCAGTCTGAATCGGAACGGTTTTCTCCACTACTTATGTAGAAATAAAAATCACAAAGCAAAGAAAGAAACGTACTACATAGATAAAATTCATGTTTTAAACATCAACGAAAGTGAAAAATAGAGCATAAGTCTGAAATAAAATGAAAGAGAAAAGAAAATAAAGAAAAGAAAAGAAAAAGAAAATGATACTCATTGATCTAAGGACGGGGGATGGGACTCCTGCTCCTGACTCTGCGTGCGCGGCTGGTACCTCCCTCGTCCGTGGCTGGTGCGCAGATGCATGAGCTGGGGACTCTAACCCTAGATAGCTAGCGGGCCATCCAATGGAGCAGTCCATGGCTCTGGCTCTGGGTCTCCACGCTCCAACAAGTGACAGTGGGTGTATCATCAAGATCGGCCGGCGGCGGGATAGGGGTGTACTCTACGGGCATGGGTGGCAGCAGCGCCTCAAATCCTCCCTGAGTAAACTTCGGGGCAGTGAAGAATAATGGGTCTGATAGTGCATTTGCCTTGACCTAGCTGGGTCTGGTGATACACAAAGTTTTACCCTATGTATTTCTAACTGCAAGTGCACAA
>OVAP01004460.1:0-14550 GCA_900406295.1 Aurinia saxatilis | reverse complement strand
GATCGATCCAAAGATGAAACGATGGGTGGTGTGGCCATGGATCGATCGATCTAGCAAGGGATCGAATCAATCCCTTTAATGGATCGATCGATCCTTTGCTAGATCGATCGTTCTGAAGGCTTGTGGTCGATCCAAAGGTGATTCGTTGGGTGAAGTGTGCATGGATCGATCGATCTATGTGTGGATCGATCAATCCACGTAATGGATCGATCGATCCATGTGATTTTCTTCGCGGATCTTCACAATTTCCCTCACAACTCCTACTTTGAAACTCAAGTCCATTCTCCACGTGTTTGCTCCTGTTAAAACCTTAAAACAACACTAAAAGACTCGAGAAATAGTTTAAAACCGGGGTTAGAACGAGTTAAAAAACGCAATATATCATACACCTGGAAAAAGGGGAGAGAAAGTGAAAACCAATTCAAATGTTAAACGCAAAATGATTGAAAATGAAGAATGAAAAATGAAAATCAAAGATGAAAATGAAAAATGAAAATGAAATGAGAACAAAAAAAATGAAAGGCATAGTCTGGAGTTTGATTGTTATGCTAGCGTTAAGCTAGTTCAGTTGGTATCCGAGTTAACTCTAACATATATCTTTTCAGAAAGAGAACATGTGGGCTGATCAACCAATCAATCTAGGAATTAAGTTCAAGCAATCAAATTCTACTAAACTATAAATAGTAAAGCTTTCACTATCAAGTTCTAGATTTCTTACTCTAAGTGGTGTATTATTAGCAGATTTATCCTAAGATTTGTATTAAGATCTAATATGAAAGTAAACCTATAAACTATTCATTACACAATCCTATTGTCTATCTACCAAACCATGATTCCTCCTAACAAAACCATATTCCTAACTAAGAGACTAACTTCTCTGGAGTGCAGAGATTACAAACTTCGTCCTTGAAGCAATGATCAAAGCAATAAAAGTAAAGAAACTGAAAGAAACTGGTAAACTATTTGCCTGAAATTTTTAGAGAGTTTTCTTATGTTTCTATCGGACTTCAGTCTTCTGTATTTATAGTGGAGAGGGTCGAGATGTTGGCCGAGATAAATCAGGAAGAGGATTTGGATGAGAATCCAAATATTTGTGTTTATCTTCTCTTGATCGATCGGTCGCGGCTATCTTCACCGGTCGATTGATATCTTTAGACACGTTTCTGAAGATTCAGTATCTTCTAAGTTTATCTCCAATGTAATAAAATATCTCTCCGAATGCAACAATGTATATCTGAATTTGTTCTCAATCTTTCTCTGACATAATGGGTCTTGATCGATCGGTGGGCCTCTGGTCCGGTCGATTGGGCCTTCATATCTTGTGGGCTTCTGGATACTCCTTCAGTGATTTGGGCTTAACTTCTTACTATTGAGAGCTAATGACTCGATTCCAAGCCCATGTGAAAGCTAACTCACGTGGCTTGATTAACCTAACTCCTAACTTCATTCCAAAATAAAGATCTCCTTCATCCGGGCCTGGACTTCTGATGTTGACTTGTTGGACTTGGTAGAAAATTCCCATTTATGACCTAAAATGCATTGTTTTCACAAAACACTTTGCAAACAGAAAAATGTGAAACCCAGTAGTTTATGTTTCAAATAAAATAGTTTCAAAATAGTTTCTTTATTAAAAACACCGGAAAATCATATTGAAAAGCGGTAAAATATCATCACTATCATTTGCCTAAATCACTTCCTCGGCATAACCTTCATCTCTGAACATGCCGAGGGCATTATCTGAATCATGAGCTCAGCATTATTCAGCAAAGCATCCAGTCATGAACATTATCAATATCACGTCCTCGGCCGAACTTGTAACATGTAATTTACGCCGAGGAAATAAGTGAATCATTTCCTCGGCCCATTCTTGTCCATCCCCGAAGGCCGAGCTTGCCAGCATACAGTGGTGGGCCGAGCAGTCCAATTCCTGACAAAAGTCAAGAAGCCCCAAGCCCAGATAAATAAGCCGACCTGAAGGGATAAGGCAAGAAGGATCAGGAAGATACGAGAAGATCTAAGAGTTTAACTTATCTCTAAGTCGGTATAATCCTGTATATATACCTCTTTAGGTTAAACTTGTAGGATAATCTCATTATGGCTTAAGAACCCTAAAATTTTAACGCTACGAAAGACTTTTTATTCATATCAATAAAAAGCACAGTCCTTTGCTAGAATCTTTGTGTTTGTGCCTAGCGCTTTGCATCGAGTTCCTCACCAAGAATCTCGAACAAATAGTAATTATGTTATTTTACCCACACAATCGGCATATTGTGGAAACATGTCTCACTTAACTAAGTTAACCCTCGATGTCAAAGACTTATTGGATCTACGCTTTTGCAGCTGATGTTTACTTTATAAATCTCTAGGTATGCCCTATTTTTAAAGGTGTTTATCCATATTCAAAACTATTTGCTCGGAAGCCTAATTTCCTCAAATTATGAGTGCTTAGATGCATGTGTTTACTTTGGATTCACCCATACACCACCAAAAAAAAAAAAAATCCAAGAACGATCTCAACCTTGCGTTTTTCTCGAGTATTCACTAACACAAAGCGCTTATATATGCCTACATTGGATCTTTGGTCGCATACATGTATATGTCAGTTAGTGGTGTTGACTTACCCGTTTGACAATACCACCACTACTCCAGCACAATATGTGTTTGAATCTGACACTCACAGTCCCCACCGTGATCTTCCGATACCGGTACTCATCCATCCAACACAGCCACTCTTTATAGCTATGCCACACGCTCCCCTAAGCTCATACATACCTTCACCAACCTGCATCACCCCAATTTCGGCTTTGCCACCATCATAATCAGTGTTTCGGACCATGGGCTCCATTCCAGGTTCAAGGGCTCACTCTATTTCTCGTGTTTTGTCTCAAAACCAAGAACCATTGTTGGCCATATAACATTACTACAACATACCCAACTAACACCAGATACCACCACTTAACTCAAGCCCACCATAAATTAGCCCGAATACCACTACTCAAATTGATGTTTCTTCATCATCAATGCATCAGCCATTGCTGCCATCGACAATCAACCCAAACCACCATAACCAACATAAACACATGCACAACCACCACCACAACCGAAACCAACACCACCACCAATTAATCAGATTCTTTTTTTTTTTTTAAATTACTAAGAGGTTCTGGGCCTAGGCAAGTACATCCCCTCGGACCCAGGACCAGCGATCTCTAGGTTGTACCTGAGTTTTTTACTAGTTGAGTTATTGGCTCTTGGTTTTAAAATAAGATTCATAAACCAAAAAAAAAAAATCTCTCACTGCCACCATGCCTAAACCTAAACACACGATCCTAAAAACCATTCAAATGACGTTGAAAAATCCTTACTAAAGGAAGGGTATGGCTGATGAGATATATGCGATCATTCAAAATGAGACATATGATTTGGTGTCTCATGAAGTCACCTAAATTATTGTGGGGGAACTAATGGATATTTACTTTAAATTATAACCTTGATAGCTCTCTTAACATGTACAAATTTCATTTTATGGCCAAAAGATTCCATCAATATTACGGTATTGATTATTCGGAAACATTCAATCTTGTGATAAAATCTATGGAAATTGGTTCAATCCTTCACATGGCGGTTAATTGTTCTTGGAGCAGTCACCAATTGGACGTGAACAATGTTTTCCTGCAAGGAACACTTCACGAAGAGGTTTATGTGGCCCAACTTCCGGGATTCATTCAAGATCATCCTAACCATGTGTACAGGTTGAATAAAGCCATTTAAGAACTCAAACAAGCACCTCGAGCGTGGTAACTAGAGCTCTGCTCCTACCTTCTCACACTTGGATTTAAGAATTTTGTGGCGGACACCTAACTTTTCCTTCTACGTAGTGGTTGTGATTTTGTGTAAGTTCTTGTCTACATAGGCTATTTTCTGATCATTATCAGCAACCAAGTTCATATCAACACCATCATCTCGAGTCTTGCCACACGTTTTTAACTGAAGTATATGGGTGAACTAATTTACATGTTGGGAATTAAGGCCACCAGAAAAACAAGTGGTCTCCATTTGATGAAAACCGGTACATTCTTGATATTCAAACCAGGAAAAAGATGATGAATGTGAAGTTTGTCTCCACGCCGATTGATATGAGTGATATTTTACCGCTTTTAAGTATAGATTTTCGGTGCTTTTCTTAAAGAAACCATTTGATTTGAAACACAAGCTATCGAATTTCACACTTCTTTGTTTCCAAAGTGTTTTTGTGGAAATAAGGCATTTTAGGTCTTAAATGGGCATTTTCTACCAAGTCCAACAATTTAACATCAGAAGTCCATGCTTGGATGAAGAAGATGATTTATTTGGATTGAATTGAGGAGTTAAGACAAGCAAGCCACGTGAGTCAGATGTCACATGGGCTTGGAAGTTAAGCAAAAATCATTGAAGATATATTAAGAAGCCCATTGGAGATGAAGGCACAATCGATCGAGAACTGCGGCCCACCGATCGACATGCCCAATAAATCACAAGAAGTTTTGAGAACAATATCAGATAAGGACCGCTGTATTTGAGGAAATATCAGGAGTTACAGATAATCACAGAAGATACAGAAGATACAAAAGATTCAGAAAACGCGTTTCAAGATATAATCGATCGATTAATATATTATTAACCGATCGACTGGAGAGTGATAAACTGATATATCTCATATTTTACCGGTTTTTATTATAATAAACCTATATTTATATTTATTTTAGAGTCCATATTACTATTATTAGAGTCCAAAAGAGTCATTTTAGGTGCATGGACGAGTTTTGGAGCTTTGGAAGGATCTAGAAGTTTTATGGGGCAAAAGCTTGGAGAGGCGAAAAAGGAAACGGAGAAAAATGGAAATTTCAGACGGGAGTGTCGATAGACACCACCCTAGAGTTGATCGACACCTTACGGATATTCAACCACTTTTCAAAAATCTCAAGATCAAGACTTTTCCCTATCTTTTTATGTTAATTCCTTAAACCTAAAATTTGTCCTGAACCTTATAAATACTTTTCTACAGCCATTATTTAGGCTCATACAATATTCATATTGTCTTAGAGTTTTTTAAGGGAGAAGATTTCTTTAAACCCTTTTTATTTTCTATTTGAGTATTATTCAGATTATTGTTCTATTGATTTGCATGATGAATTGCTTAGTTATGTTTGAGTAGTTTGTTAGTTAGGTTTAGGGTTCTTAAACTTTGGTGATTTTCTATTTACCATAGCTTAAATTATGTACCATATATTTAACTCTTCTCTTAGGTTGTTCTTAATGTTATGCTTTAGGTTGGCCATCTAGAGTTTAGATTACAGGGAATTTATTATGCATGAGAGTGCTAATAAATTGCTGGAACAGATTTAAGAGAACTAGATATCTTCTCTCAAAGAGATCTGGTATAGATTTGCTAGTGAACAAATTGAATAGGTTTGATAATGCTAATTTGAATTCATAGGATTTCTCAGCGAGAGTTGGCTGTTCTAGGGTTTAAGTTAAGTCAGTAAGTCTCAGCAAGAGTTGGATTTGCTAGATAAATTGTTTAAGTTCAAGAGTTAAAGGTTTCATAGTTTTTGTACGTAGGGTGTCGATCGACACCACATCAGTGTCGATCGACACTGTCCGTAGCATGGGTTAGAATAGATTCTTAGTTTAAGTTCTCAAAGTCTAGCGTTTGTTTAAATTGATAAAAATCTTCTAAAAAATCACCTAGTGTCTGCTTACAGTAGAAAATATTAAAACCAATTGCCTTGCATTTATTTAGAATTTATTAAAGTAATTTGCATATTTATTTCGGTCTTTGTGGATTCGACCCTTAAGTACTATAACTAATTAGTTGATGTGCACTTGCAGTTAGAATTACATAGGGTAAAACTTTGTGTATCAAGTTTTTTGCGCCGTTGCCGGGGACTAATTAAACTTGCATACTAGTTTTTATTCGATATCTATTTATTTGCATTTTTATTTTGGTTTTATTTTCTTTTTACCTATTTACTAACTAGTCTCTTTTTTATTTTTCTCTTTGGTGTTTCAGGTGTATGCACTTGAGGAGTCACAATTCTCAAGAGCTTTTAGACCACACCGAGCTTGAAAGAATCGGAAAGGAGAATAAAAAGAAGAAGAAGATGGTAGAAACCCACAACGATGATCAAATCCTACCACAACAACCACAAAGGAACATGGTTATCCGAGTCACACATGGTGACTATGATGCTCCAAACTCGTTTGTCTCGAACAGATCTCCAATTGTCTTGCATGTTCTTACAAACAGAGGCTTCACCATTCACCCTCAAGTGATAGCTTTGGTGAAGCAAAATCAGTTCAATGGCCATGCTACTCAACATCCTATGGAACACTTGGAGACTTTTGAAGACATTTGCAGCACCACCGGAGGAGAAGGAGTACCAAAAGACTATGTGGTGTGCAAGTTGTTTCAGTTTTCTCTGGCTGAAAAGGCTCTTCGATGGTTCAAAGCTCTTCCAGCTGGTTCACTCTCAACCTGGGCCGACGCTAAGACTGCCTTCCTTGCTCACTTCTAAACCAAAGGAAGATCAAACCAACTCAGAAACAAGATAGCAGGATTTCAGCAAGGACCAACTAAATCATTCTATGAAGCAGTGGAGAGATTTAAGGAGTACACGAGGGATTGTCCTCACCACGGCTTTGATGATGTGACTTTGTTGAACATCTTTTTCAGAGGCATCGTAGAGAAGTTTTAGAACATCTTAAACTCTGCTAGTCGAGGAAACTTCATGACTAACATTGTTGAAGAAGCCAGTGAGTTGATTGATAATGTAGCTGCTAGCAACTCAAGTTATGCTCAGAACTATGAGAGGAGAAAAGATGTCCATAGCATTGATAATGGACGGATTGAGAGTATAGAGAAGAAGCTCGACTTGCTGTTCAAAACCACCAAGAAGAGTGTTCATTTTGTTGATGTCGAAGACTTGGAAGAAGAGGAACAAGAGGAGGACGTTAACTTTGTATGTGGGAACTATGGACAAAAGTTTCAATACAATTATAAGCCGGCCTACAGCAAACCATTCTCCAACTCTTACCAAAAGCCACATCAGAATCTCAACAAAGGAAGAAGCTATGGGAACAACGCTTATCAATCACCACCACCGCAAGATAACAAGATGGAGACCATGTTGGAACAAATTTTGGAGGGACAATAAAAGCTGACTGTTTCTTTCAATGGCAAGATGGATGATCTCTACACTAATCTCAATGGGAAGTATGAGCAGCTGGACGCACATCAAAATAAAACTGATCTAAAAGTGGCTCAAATGGCGGAGTCAATGAAGAGACGAGGGATTTTTACTGGGGAAGACAAGCACAAATCCCAAGCAAAATTGTAGTGTTGTCACCCTAAGAAGTGAAAGACAGCTAGTTGAAACCCCTGTGAACGTCCAAGATGATGAGGAGATGATCCACCTTGAGGATATGGAAGAGGATCTCGAATGTGAAGAAAATCCAAGACATGCACAGACTGGTGTCGATCGACACCCTCCAAGGATCGACGCTGAGAACGAACCTGTGTCGAGCACTGCTCGACAAAATAGTCGGGCATCAACTCCAACTACATCTCGAGGCAAGAGAGTGTCGATCGACACCGCTGAGGGTGTCGATCGACACCCGTCTGTGAAACAGCCAAAAACGGATTCTTCTTCATCAAACCACCTCGTTCGGTCTTCTACACCTTTTGCACCTGCAAACCAGCCTAAGGTGCCTTACCCCATTTCTCCTAAGAAGTCCAGTAGATAGAGAGAAGATGAGATGTGTCGCCTCATCCATTTGAGAGTGAAACTTGAGATTCCATTGCTTGACACGATCGAGACTTCACCTCCTTTCAAGCGGTTCATCAAATGGGTCATCTCCAGCAATTGTAGCCTTGAACAAGGCATCTATGCAGTAGCAAGAGGAGGCACATTCATCCTTACAAATCAAATGCCAACCAAACTTGAGGATCCAGGGAGTTTTGTACTTGATTTGTCAATTATGGATTATCGTTTTGAAAACTCTCTTTGTGATCTTGGCTCTGGTGTAAACTTAATGCCTCTTTAAGTTGTTAAACGTATTTGAATGATGGACTTCCAGGAGACAAGGGTTTCATTAGTCCTTGCTGATCGCTCAATTCGCTATCCCGAAGGAATCCTTGAAGATGTACCAGTCCGAATGGGAAAGTTCTACATCCCCACCGACTTCATAGTCCTCAAGTATGATCAAGAGCCAAAGGAGCCTCTCATTCTTGGACAGCCATTCCTAGCCACTGCTGGAGCTTTGATTGAATAGCATCATTGACCTCAACATTGGAGAATTCAAGATGCGTTTCTACATGGACAAGCTCATTAAGCGTCCGAAAGTTGATGGGCAAACATTCTATGTGGAGACTCTCTCTGATTTGGCGGAGGAAACTCTATGGGGAATGGAGCTTGAAGATGAGCTTGTAGATGCCATAAGTTGTGCCACAAACTACCATTTGTATGATGTAACACTTGGGTTCTCAAGAATGCTCAAATCCAGCGAGCAAATGTGCAATATGGTGTCCAAAGAAGTGTTGTCCCAAACACCGGCGAAAAATGCAACTTCAAATGAATGGGAAGAGTCTAGAGCATCAAAATTGGACCTCAAACCTCT
The DNA here is from genome assembly GCA_900406295.1 of Aurinia saxatilis. Classification (NCBI taxonomy): domain Eukaryota; kingdom Viridiplantae; phylum Streptophyta; class Magnoliopsida; order Brassicales; family Brassicaceae; genus Aurinia; species Aurinia saxatilis. The sequence goes on along the minus strand of OVAP01004460.1, from coordinate 5,892 downwards.
GCCCAAGGGCCTAAGGTATGCATATCTCGGTCATAATAATTCTTTTCCAGTTATTATTAGTTCCACTTTGAAGAATGCAGAGTCCACACTCCTCCTTAACAAGTTGCGCAAGTTTCGCAAAGCTCTTGGGTACTCTCTTGATGATATTGCAGGGATATCTCCAGATTTATGCACTCATAGGATCCATCTTGAGGACGAGAGCAAGTCATCAGTTGAGCATCAAAGGAGGCTGAACCCCAATCTGAAAGAAGTAGTCAAAAAGGAGATCATGAAGTTGCTTGAAGTTGGAATCATCTATGCAATTTCAGACAGTCTGTGGGTCAGTCCGGTTCATGTTGTGCTTAAGAAAGGAGGAATCACTGTTGTGAATAACGATAAAGACGAGCTCATACCTCAGAGGACTACAAGAAGCTCAACGCTGCAACAAGAAAGGATCACTTCCCTTTACCCTACATCGATCAAATGCTAGAGAGATTGGCGAACCATACGTACTACTACTTTCTCGATGGCTACAACGGGTTCTTCCAAATTCCAATCCATCCCGAGGACCAAGAGAAGACCACTTTCACATGTCCTTATGGCACTTTTGCATATCATAGAATGCCATTTGGATTATGCAATGCTCATGCTACTTTTCAAAGGTGTATGGTGGCGATCTTCACGGACGTGATTGAGGACATTATGGAGGTCTTCATCGATGATTTCTCGGTCTATGGCTCTTTATTTGACGACTGTTTGGCCAATCTTTGCAAAGTCCTACAGCGATGTGAAGAGAAGAATATGGTACTCAATTGGGAAAAGTGTTACTTTATGGTGAATGATGGAATATTTCTTGGTCACAAGGTCTCTAAGGATGGTATAGAGGTGGACAAAGCAAAGATTGAAGTCATGACCAGCCTCAAGCCTCCTACGAACGTGAAAGAAGTGCGAAGCTTCCTTGGACATGATGGCTTCTACAGGAGATTCATTAAGGACTTCTAAAAAATAGCCCGCCCACTCACCACCCTTCTCTGTAAGGATGTCAAATTTGCTTTTGATGCTTATTGTTTATCTTCGTGTGAACAGATTAAGCAAGCATTGGTGAGTGCTCTCATTGTTCAACCACCGGACTANTGTTTATCTTCATTTGAACATATTAAGTAGGCATTGGTGAGTGCTCCCATTGTTCAACCACCAAATTGGACTTTGCCATTTGATGTGATGTGTGACGCGAGTGATTATGCTGTTGGAGCTGTGCTAGGCCAAAGGAAGGACAAGAAACTCCATGCCATCTACTATGCTAGCCGCACGTTGGATTATGCTAAAAAAAACTACACCACAACTGAGAAGGAACTCTTCGCCGTGGTTTTTGCTTTTGAGAAGTTCAGACAATACTTGGTGGGATCGAGTGTGATTGTCCATACAGACCATTCCGCGCTCAAGTACCTCATGAACAAGAAGGATTCAAAGGCACGCTTGCTTCGATGGGTCCTTTTGCTTCAAGAGTTTGATATTCAAGTGAAGGACAAGAAAGGGATTGCGAATGGCGTTGCTGACCACCAATTTAAGCTTAGGATTGATGAGGAAATGCCCGTACACGACATCTTACCAGGGGAGCACGTGAACATGATTTCAGTCATCCTTCAACATGACTTGGTACAGATCGGAACAGTGTCGATCGACACTACCATGAGTGTCGATCGACACCATGTGGAAACAAAGGATTTTCGAAGGGTGTCGACCGACACTTCTATGAGTGTCGATCGACACCCCAACGAAACAGACCCACAATTCACTCCTTTTCTCGATATAAACGCTGTAAGTGCCTCCTCATCTCCTTGGTTTTCTGAGATTGGTAACTACCTTGCCGCAGAGAAACCTCCAGCCGAATTCTCAGGTTATAACATGAAGAAATTTCTCCGCGACATAAGGCACTACTTTTGGGTTGAGCCTTACTTGTACCGGCGGTACAAAGATGGCATCGTTCGCCGTTGCTTACTTGATGTTGAGATCGAGAATGTGCTTTTCCATTGCAATGGTTCAGTTTATGGTGGGTTTTTATTATAATTATAATAAAACTATAGTTATATTTATTTTAGAGTCTATATTACTATTATTAGAGTCCAGAAGAGACATTTTATTATAATAAACCTATAGTTATATTTATTTTAGAGTCTATATTACTATTATTAGAGTCCAAGAAAGTCATTTTAGGTGCATGGACGAGTTTTTGAGCTTTGGAAGGATCTAGAAGTTTTATGGAGCAAAAGCTTGGAGAGACGAAAAAGGAAACGAAGAAAAATGGAAGTTTCAGACGGGAGTGTCGATCGACACCACCCTGGTGTCGATCGACATCTTACGGATATTCACCCACTTTCCAAAAATCTCAAGATCAAGATTTTTCCCTAATTTTTTATGTTAATTCCTTAAACCTAAAATTCATCATGGACCTTATAAATACTTTTCTACAGCCATTGTTTAGGCTCATACAATATTCATATTCTCTTAGAGTTTTGTAAGGGAGAAGATTTCTCTAAACCCTTTTTATTTTCTATTTGAGTATTATTCAAATTGTTGTTCAATTGATTTGCATGACGAATTGCTTAGTTATGTCTGAATAGTTTGTTAGTTAGGTTTAGAGTTCTTAAACTTTGATGATTTTCTGTTTACCATAGCTTAAATTATGTACCATAGATTTAACTCTTCTCTTAGGTTGTTCTTAATGCTATGCTTTAGGTTGTCCATCTAGAGTTTAGATTATAGGAAATTTATTATGCATGAGAGTCCTAATAAATTGATGGAACAGATTTAAGAGAGCTAGCTATCTTCTCTCAAAGAGATTTGGTGTAGATTTGCTAGTGAACAAATTGAATAGGTTTGATAATGCTAATTTGAATTCATACGATTTCTCAGCGAGAGTTGGCTGTTCTGGGGTTTAAATTAAGTCAGTAAGTCTCAGCGAGAGTTAGATTTGCTAGATAGATTATTCAAGTTCAAGAGTTAAAGGTTTTATAGTTTGTACGTAGGGTGTCGATCGACACCACATCAGTGTCGATCGACATTGTCCGTAGCATGAGTCAGAATTGATTCTTAGTTTAAGTTCCCAAATCCTAGCATTTGTTTAAAATTGATAAAAACATTTTAAAAATTCACCTAGTGTCTGCTTACACTAGAATATATTAAAACCAGTTGCCTTGCATTGAATTTATTAAAGTAGTATGCATATTTATTTTGGTCTTTGTGGATTCGATTCTTAAGTACTATAACTGATTAGTTGATGTGCACTTGCAGTTAGATTTACATAGGGTAAAACTTTGTGTATCATAAACACAAATATTTGGATCTTAATCCAAATCTTCTTCCTTATTCATCTCAACTTCCTCGACGACCCTCTGTCCTATAAATACAGAAGCCTCAGCCAGAGAGAAACATCACAAAATTCACAAAGCTTCTAGGCATCCATGCTAAATAGTTTTCAGTTTTCTTTTCACTACTTTCTTCTTTCTTTTATTCTACTTTTGTTGTTGTTGTTGTCAAGGCAGATGTTTGTAATCTCTGCACTCCAGAGAAGCTCTTACTGAACCCTTAACTCCATTTATATGATTGCAATTACCTTTGTTATCATGTTTGTCATCAATATGCTTGAGTAGTTCATAGTTAGGAATAAGGTTTTGCTATGAGAAATCATGGTTAGGTATATAGGTTATACAACTGTGTAATGACTGGTTAAGGGCTTACTTTCATATCAGAGCTTATATATATCATAGGATAAACCTGGTAATAATACACCACTTAGAGTAAGAGATCCAGAACTTGATAGTGTAAGCTTTACTATTTAATAGTATAGTAGAATTTGATTTCTTGAACGTAATGACTAGACTGGTTGATTGATCAGGACAAAGCTTCTCTTTCTGAAGGATATAGGTTAGAGTTAACTAGGTTATCAATCGAACTAGACCAGTTAAGCCTGACCATAAGGATAGTCGGTTAATAGTGATTTCAACTATACAGCCTTAACTAGAATATTTACACATGTCACAACCCTGAATAATTAAAACCGTGATTCTCTTATGCATTACCTGATGTTTGTACCGAAATTTACACAACCAAAACTTGTTCACAAAACCTTTAAGGGATCGTCGACTGTCTTAATGTATGAATCACTTGCGAATATGAAAGAAAAGAAAGCAAAGAGAATGGACAAAAAAAATGAACGGAAGATAGAAAACTAAAGATGAAAATGGATTTTATTGCTAGAGCTCTCTATTGTTCGAGAGGTTAAGAGATTTCAAGATACATTATGAGTTATGACTAGCAAAGTATTTATACTCTCACCTAAACCTGCTTAAGTCGTAGGGCTTTTCTTTTTCGTCATGGGCCGCCTTCCATTTTTTCATAGACTGCTTCTTAGATAACTTCCATTTCTCCGATGTGAATCGGAGAATTTCCATTTCTCCAATAATCCTTTGGAAGCTTTCCTTTTCGTCATAGAGCAAAGGAAGGCTTCCTTTTCCGTAGATACGTCCATAAATCTTCACGAATCTTCTAGTAGGATGGTGCATGATCTGTTGAAGGGCTTGGCTTGGATGTCGGCCCATGATGAAGTATCGGACCATTTAGCTTGTCGAAAGTGTTTTTGAACTCGTAGGTCGCATCTCGTGATAGTGTAAGTTAAAGTTGCTTCGTGGATCACATGTTCTTGTTGGAACTAAGATGTTTGGTTTGATATGATCCACGCAATGGCATTAGCCTTGGTAATTGATGGGGATTTAATTTTTACCCAAAATATGTCCTGCAAGCGCACAGGTCTCGTAGTAGTACTTAGGGATCGTATCCACATAGAAAGGGGTTGCTACACTGCAAGCTTATGGGATTCAAATCGAGCTAAGATGCAAATATGAAAACCATCACTGTTATGTTGAAATCCTTTAGTTTCTTCATGAAAAGTACTTGAAATATATGGTAAAAAGCGGTAAAATATCGCCCCTATCAAATCCCCCAGACTTAGCTTTATTCGTCCTCGAACAAACAATATGCCAAGAAAGGAAAATAGGTTTGAAAACTTAGAAACTCGCTTACTTGTATCACAGCTTAGAGGCTGCAACTTCGTGATGGTCATCTCGACAATCCTGCCAAAAGTTCTCATCTCATGCTCCCGCCACAACTCTCCCAACTGGTCCAACAGGAATCTCAACCTGCAAATAGCCTAACTACACCAAAATCTGACTCTCTATATTCGTTAATTATTGCGTGTGCTTTCTTACTGGAGAGTATCAGCTAGGTAAAACAGGCTAGGTGTGTAATGAGACGAGGCTAATATTTAAAGGTGAGGCTAATGTGTTTAGGGGTTACCGTACTCAAGAGAAATGCGATATTTTTGCAAAAAAAAGCAAGAGAGATCGGACCTCTTGATAGCACATTCCCCAATCACTCTCCTTAGCTCGGCTCGTTCCTCCCCTAAACTTAGATTCTTTTAAAGGGAATCTGAAGTCTTCTTGAACATCCTCGGGCTCCTTTAAACGTTTTTCACCTTTTCTTCATTTTTTATCCCTGATTTCCCTGACCTTTTTGTTAAAGAAATATGGATCATAAAGCTTTGATTTTTTTTTTTTTTAAGCTTTCACCGTATATAGCAAGACACGAATTTTACCTTAATTTTGATGAAGTATTACCAGGGAAATCAGTATTGAAACCTTCTCTTTGAATCTTCATGCAGTATTAAGATAGTAGCATGCTTATTTTTTTTCCGCCAGTCTTCACGATGATTGGAAAACTGCGTTGGTCTCATCTCTCTGGCCGTTTACACATACTGCATATAAAACACGAAAAGAAAAGAGACTGCATGGGGTTTGAAAAGAGGTTAATTTTAGGGGTGCTTAATGAAATATACCCTTATTTCATTTCAATTGCAAA
>OVAP01004458.1:0-14551 GCA_900406295.1 Aurinia saxatilis | reverse complement strand
AAGCCTTGGGGTATGTTTGATAGGGATGTGTACTTGGATGTTCATTCTAGGATTTCTGAATTTGTTCTAGGAATCTAGGACCGAATGGCTAAGTGCGCATCAGTAGCATTTCTGGTCATTTAATGATCGGGAGTGTTACAGTGTCGACACCCCCTGCAGAAACAGTATCCTGGCGACTTGTTCTTCATCAAATGCCACGGATCGACATTCGACAGCGCCTGAACTAATCCACAAACCTCATGTGCCTGCTCCAANCTTGTTCTTCATCAAATGCCACGGATCGACATTCGACAGCGCCTGAACTAATCCACAAACCTCATGTGCCTGCTCCAAACCCTCCTATGAAGTCCGAGAAGGAACAAGAGAAGGAAATTGAAGCTCATCGGTGAGCTATCTTGAGGAATGTGATCAAAGAGTCTCCTTCGTATAGCTTCATCAAACATTCTCCGGTCATAAAGGGATTCATCAAGCAGCTGAGTGTCACTAAGGTCAGCATTGAGGACTGCGTTCAAACAGTACTTAATGAAGTTAGTGCGATGAGTGTTAGTCTCATGAAGATTGTTAAAGAAGCACCCTCTCCACCCACCCTTAAGACGCTTGAAAAGATGGACTGTCCGGGCAGATTTGTATTCGACTGTATATCGACGGTACAATAATGAAGAATGCTTTATGTGATACTGGTGCCACTGTGAATGTGATGTCGCAGGCTGTCGTTCGAAGACTTGGTCTTCCTTGCCAACAAACTTTAATGTCACCAAAAATCATGGCGGACTCTTCATCAGTAAATGCTAAGGGTTTTGTTCCTAATGTGATACTTCAAATTGGAGATTGTCTAGTGCATGCTGATTTCTACATTATTGACATCAATGAGGAGATCAATAGACCATTGATTCTCGGTTCTTCATTTCTTGCCACCGTTGGAGCTAATATGGATTATCCAAACCAACGAGTCTTCTTCTCCAAGACCAACACAAATGTCGTCTATCACTTTAACCCGAATGGAGGAACCTTTTTAAAGGACATTCACCATGATGAGAAGCTAGACTCAGCACCTAAAGATGCTCACATGGCAGTCCCAACCATCTACAACAAATCTGGCACTCCGAACATCAACAAATCATCAAGGGCAAAGCATGTTCGATCTCCAAATCCATTTGCTACAGTCAACATCGTCATTCCAGCAGAGTTAAGAGACATGGGAGATGATGTTATGAAGGACCGGTTGAATGCTACGTTGGTGCTCTTTCCTCTAGTCTCTTCATGCAAAGTCGAAGGCGGTGTGCTCGCAGCTAAATGACGCTTTCAAAGGTTCCTATATGATCCACCATGAGTCACCATCCATACAATAGTCAGGTTAAGGACTAAAAATTAAGCACTTGGTGGGGGGAGGGGGGCAACCCACTTGTGAGTTTTCTATTATCTATACTATTTATTTTAATTATTTTTGGTGTTTTTGAATTTTTTAATTTTATAAAATCTGCCTGAATTGTCTGCGTTTTTAAAAATTATTTTCATGATTTTTAATATTATATATTATTTATTACGTTTTTATACTATAAAATAAAAGAAAAAACAGTTATTTCAAATAAATCAGATTTACTGGCCAGGGCCTTTTGGTGTCGACAAACACTCTTTCTTCTCGTTCGATCCCCATGGTGTCGATCGACACCATCATCAGTGTCGATTGACACCCCACGCAGGAAACAAGGTACGTTTTCTGATTTTGGTTATTTCGATTTATACTTCTTTCTTTTCTTGCCTCGATATTTTTACACACTGGGACAGTGTTGTCCAAGTCTGCGGGAGGAAAATACTGATGTATTTTTCTTTGTCTTGGTTTATTTGTAATAATTTCAAATATATATATATATATATATATATATATATATATTTTTTTTTTATAGAGTTGTTTTTTATCGAGTCAAAATCAGTTTTAAACTATGATCTTTTGCTTGGTTTTTTTGCTTGTGTCTTTTTCAGCTAAGTGGCCATCACTTGTGAGACGAACTCTAGGACACGACTATTGAAAAATCCAAAGGCCAATTTGCATTTCAAAGACATCCATACTAAGTTACGAAGAACCGAACGGTTGGAGCGTATTGCACCTCTTCAATGTGATCAATGCACTAGGATTTGATTCTTGGATACATGCTTACCAGATTCAACAAGTAAGAGTAAATATTTACTACTCTCTCTTTCGAAAAAGTGACTTATCCCACACATAGGAAGTTTATTTATTATCATTGCTCCTGTATTATATTGATTTCTAAAAAAAAAAAAAAAGAAAGGAAAAAAAAAGAGAAACAGAAAAAGTCTCAATATGTCAATGTAAATGTTTATGTGTAGTATTAGTGTTACTCAAGTCTGGGGGAGAGTAGTGAATATTTTTGTTCAAGTGTGGGTTTGGCAAACATCGAATGGGAAAGGAGTCTAGAACTTTTGAATGCATTGGGATCGGAAGAAGAGACAAGCTATGAAAATGGCATCGGCTTCGTAACAAGTTTGTGGGTTTATTTGGATGCTAAGGAATTTTTTGGAGAAGTACAAGGCGGTCAAATTCTGGATTGGTCAAGTAACTGTGTGGATTACTAAGTTGGTCAAGATCATTCCAATCCTCCAAGCAAGGTGAGTTTTATATTTTCAAACCTCTTTCATAGTTTACTTTATGTTATGCTTGAGGGCAAGCAAAGCCTAATTAAGTCTGGGGGAGTTGATATATCTCATATTTTACCGGTTTTTATTATAACAAACCTATACTTATATATATTTTAGAGTCTATATTATTATTATTAGAGTCCAAAAGAGTCATTTTAGGTGCAAGGACGAGATTTGGAGCTTTGTAAAGATCTACAAGAATTATGGAGCAAAAATAGAACAAGTTTGAAGAGATGAAAAAGGAAACGAAACAAATTATGGAAATTCAGGAGGAGGTGTCGATCGACACCACCCTGGTGTCGATCGACACCCTACGGAGAATCTCAATATTTCCTAAAATCTCAAGATCAAGATTTTTCCCTAATTCTTTTGTATTAATTCCCTAATTCTAAAATTCGTCCTAAACCCTATAAATAATTTTCTACAACCACTGTTTAGGCGGATGCATTATTATTTTTTGGAGAGAGGTTTGGGAGAAGATTTCTTAAACCCTTTTATTGAATTTATATTGCTTTCTTTCAATTATTGCATGATGAATTGCTTGACCATGTCTGAGTAGTTCATTAGTTAGGTTTAGGGTTCTTAGATTAGGATGATTTTCTGTTCACCTTAAGCTAAATATATGTACCATTGATTAACTCTTCTCTTAGATTGTCCTTATTGCTAAACTTTAGTTTGATCATCTTGAGTCTAGATCATAGGGAATTTATTATGCATGAGAGTGTTAATAAATTGATGGAACCAATCTTAAGAGAGCTAGCTATATTTTCTCAAAAATATTTGGTTTAGAATAGTTAGTGAACAATTGAATCGGTTTGTGAATGCTAGTTTAAAGTACATAGGATTTCTTAGCGAGTGTTGGTCTTTCTAGGATTTAAATTAAGTTAGTAAGCCTCAGCGAGAGTTGGATTTGCTTGATAGAATTGTTCATGTTCTAGAGTTAAGATTTTCATAGATTTTATCTGACGGGTGTCGATCGAAACCACATCAGTGTCGATCGACACTGTCCATATTTAAGTTCAAAATTGATTCTTAGTCGAAGTTCGCACAACCTAGCGCTTGTTTTAATTGATTTAAACTCCTTAAAATTACATATTGTTTGCTTTAGTTAGTAAAACACAGAACCAACATCCTTGTTTTAATTTAGAATTTAATTAAATTAGTTTGTTTAGTTATTCGGTCTTCGTGGATTTCATCCTTAAGTACTATAACTGATATTTGCTATGCACTTGCAGTTAGAAATACATAAGGTAAAACTTTGTGTATCACAAACCAATTTTCTAGGTATGCAATCTTCGTTGACAGGTAAAAACCTAGAGTAACAAGAAGCGTGCGAGTCAAGTTGTACTCCAGAGAGTGATCAAGACCTATACATCATCAGGGAGATGGAAGATCTTTAAGAGACTAATCAAGACACTTAAGAGGAACTACACAAAGACTTCCACATCAAGGAAACAACAAAGGAACGAGTGGAACATGAAATAACTCGAGAAGCACCCATTCGGTTTAAAACACATCCATGTAAGTTCTATTCAATTTATTCAATCTTTGCAGGTTCAAACAGCCCTCTCAATGGCTAGATTGTCACCAAAAACGTCACAACCCTTAGTTTATTTATTTGGTTATTTTTTTGTTTAAGAACAATGAGTTTTTGTATTTCCTTTTTCAGTTTTTGCTTGTTTTATGTTAACTTTTTTTCTTGTAATTTCGTTTTTATTTTTTTACTTGGGCCCTAGGGCTAGCTGATGGACTCGTATAAAGTCCCCATGCAGCAGTTGTAAGAGACACATTTTGATTATCAATAAAATAACGCAGTTTTTCCTCTCTTCTTCTCCTTGAGCGATCTTGAGAGAATAAGCTTGTTCTTTGTCTTGTGAGTGAATCACCAAGGCTTAGATTTCGTGTAGTATCGGAGATCTATCACAACTCTAGGATATACTTCAATCCGCCAACACATCCTCTGATTTGATCCCACACAAGAGAAGCGATCTCCATTGTGTCAGATCCCCATCTTCGATCACATAACTTTCACACGAGAGAAGCGACCGCCTGCTTGTGAAGCCACCAATATATCCCCTACAAGCCTCTCCTTGGATTCTTGTATTACTTATCTTGTTTCTTTAGCTTTAAGAATACACCGAAGACTATTTTTTCTTCTCTTAAATCTTCTTACCACAACTCCACCTAGAACTGATATATCTGTCTCGCATTCACACACTCACAGGTAACTTAACTCCTTCCATTTGACTTTTACATTATCAACCAAAAATGATTGTTATCATAAACTAAATGTGTTTCCTTCTTCTTTGTCTCTGCGAGATTTGGACAAAGACAATGGAATCACCTGGACCAGTCTATCATCCCGACAGACCTTGAGACAGTCACAACAAGATCACAACTTGTCACCACTTATAATTCCTTCACAGGTAATGATCTTTACATGCCTTCTCTTGAACCTTACCATCATGTAGCTCCACCTCAAATCAATGACTTTTATTTGCTTCCTTAATCTGAGCTCCCTCCTCTCTGCAAACTTGATTCCATTTGATTTACTTTGATTCTTATCATGTGCACTGATCCTAGAACCAAATTACCGAATCAAATGCAGTAGACATTTTTTTTAAACTCGTTCATGATTCAAGCTTTCTGTTTAAACAATCATAACCTTTGAATCTATTTCTTGTACCGCCATCATCCCTGATGGAACTCGCCTCCTGACCAATCCTGTTAGGAAGACTTTCGACACAACCTTCTATTCATTGTCACATCTCAAGCATGTGATATCATTGCTAGCTGTAAATCTAATCCACCAAGTCATTTGGTGATTGCATCACATATTTTCTTTGATGCCTTTAGATTCTAGAATGTATTGAGCTTCTCCTTATCCTGCAATTGCTTATCCTGAGAAGTTTCTTCACAACCTTTCTTAGATGCAAACTTCCACAACTGAGTTCTTTTAGTTGTAATCTTCCAAATGTAACACTTTCACATGCATTTGTGTTCTCTACATTCATGTCCTCTTCTAGAATCCTCCTTGAAGTGTATAAAATCAAGACAACCCATGCATATAACCTGCATTTGTCCCCAAAGCCTCCATGATTCAACAATAATGTTTTTCTTTATCTTTGATTCTTCCTCATATTCTAAATACAAACAATAACCTTTAGGACTGATCCACTGTCAATATTCACCTCAATTCCAGAGATCACATAACCTTGACCTCTCCTCTAGCAAAGACCAACTTGCCCATGTCTTGTACCACTGTTTAAACAAACAAAACACGCCGCCTAACCCTTAATGCTAGGAAGACTACCGATACAAAACCATATCTTAGTCTACTTCGAGGTATTGAGAACCAATCCACTTAGAACATACAGGCTCGTGAGCATCTCTATCTTGCCTTACATCAGACCATTATCTTGAGACTAGCCTTTCATCTCTTTTACTCAAAACTTCCCCATAAAACCCAAATTGTTCTGAAACCAATAGATTACTTATCTCTTGTTTCACAACGTTTTTGTTGCACCTTTCTCAAACACCCATAAAACCAGCCATCAACACCCATGAAAACTTAACAACCACGGCGTCCCCTAGCCTTAAGCACTCAAACCAACAACTGAATTTAAGCCTTTGAGAATTGCACACAATAATGAGATCATCACAAAATACTTTTGTGATCGGAGCAAAAACTTTTACTCTTCATATTTGAGCGATGATTAATTTTTAACCTTGTGATATTCTCCATCACAAACTGCTTCATAGCCTGTTGCAAGAAACCTCGATGCTTCTCCACTCCACCCTCTAAATCCTTCCTCTTAGCTTGTAACTCCTTCTTGATGATATCGTGAAGCCCTTAGCCCCTCATTTGGGCCTGATACCACTTATTATAGGACTTTTGAAGCCCATCCAAACTCTCCATTAGTATGATATTGTCCGCTTTGGGCCCAAGTGGCAAAGCCCGCACGGTTTTTTCTCATTGGGCTCCTTCCCAAATGGTCTCATACTAATGGTTGTTATTCTTGACTTATATATTAGACACTCTTTGTCTAAACTTTCGATGTGAGGCTTGGATTGCAATCCCTACACGATTTAGATCGGTTGTTCTTCCCTTTTGTTCCTTCAAAAGCTTCTCAATAGATTGGGAAGTTTACCACCGACTCTCTAATCCTTGGCCTTCTTTGCTTGTTCTATATCCTAAAGAAATCAAAAAGAAAATTGTGTATAGGTTGAAGGCTTGTTAGGGTATATGTTCAAGATCGATTTCTCTGAAGTCGGTTGATCCGACTTAAATTGTGCAGCCAAATTCTCTAAAGAGGCTTCCGAATCAGATAGATTTTGCGGTGATTGGCAAAAGAGAGTTTGAAGATGAAGGATTTTTTGAAGCCAAAGTTCAGATCTGAATGATGGCGGCGAATCATGCAAAGAAGCTTCTTGAGGGTTTCAATAAGTGTGACATGTTGCCCTTATTTTATTTAATTAGTTTTCTTTTGTGTTTTGTAAAGTTTAATCACTTGGCTTAATTTCTCTCAAACCACAATTGTATTACTGATTATAGTTCTGGACAGGGCCCAATATATAATCCTCTTCTTCAATAAAAAAAGTTGACAAAAAAACCCCTAGATTAAATTGGATTTTACAAACGGTACAATGAGATCAAAATTATAACGGTACAATCACTAATTATCATAATTAAGCTGTTAACATTGGATGTTTTTTACATAGCAGCAATGAAAAAATAAATGAAATTCAAATTTAATAAATTAAGAAATCAATTTAGTAACATAACACATAATGAATTGGACTAATCACATTATCCACTTGGCTCATCTTTAACACTACCATGAACAAAATCAGTGACAATCTTAACCCCTAATCAATTCGTGTCCGCCAAAATCTCTCCCTTTTTCTGTTATAAGCCAAAATCTCAAAAATTGAAGTGTTAATTGAGAGATGTTCTCAATTAACGCTGATTAGCTTTATTCTAATCACAATTATGATAACAACGATCATTTTGGTCGAGAAGAATCGAACTAGTCCTTAATTAGTCATATGTGTGTTATAATTCGTGTTGGCAAAAATCACTTCCTTTATCTGTTTATAAGCCAAATCCTCAAAATTTGAAGTTTTAGTTCCATACAAGAGATGTTCTCATATAACGCTGATTAGCTTTACTTTTAATCACCATTATGATCACGGCGATCATTTGGGTAGAGAAGAATCGACCTAGTCCCTAATTTAGTCATACGTGTGTATTATGACCATAGTAAACCAAATATCCATTTTATAGATGTTATGTAATTCTGTAGAAGATTTGAGCATTTGGAACAAGTTATAGCTTATCCTAATCTTTATTTGACCAAAGAAAAAGAACACACATATGAATAAAAGCTCTAGACTTTGAGAGTAAAAATCCCAAATACATAACACAAACCAGAAAGGAGAGATCATTTGATGCTGAAAACTAAAAGGAACAAAAGAAGCTAACAATCTCGAAGAACAAAACAAAACCTAAATTTAAGTCATTGAAATGAAAACTACACTCTCTCAATCGGTCCATTTAAAGCATAGCCAAACCAATCACAGCCGCGGTCAGGAACAGACCGGTTCCAACCTTCGAGTCAACTGCAGCATTACGAGCTGGAGCTGGAGCTGGAGCTGGAGCTAGAGTTCGAGCTGACGCCGGAGAAGGAGTAACAGGAGTAACAGGAGAAGCTTTAGGACTGTCGCTGGTACCACCACCACCAGGTGCTTTGCGTTCAGACAAAACAACAACAGTGATCTTCTCACCTTTCCCGCAGTTACCAGGAGCACCACTGATGAAGTAATAAGCGCCTGATTTGCCTAGCTTAACCTTTGTGTCTCCATCATTGTATTGCTTCAATGACTTTGTTGTGTCACAGCTATCGTAATCTTCTTTTGTCACTTCTAACACCGAATCTACTTTCGGGTCATACTTGAATACTATTCCACATGCATAAATATATCAACATTAAACCATATCATAAACGTAATATCAAGAATCGTGACAAGAAAAAAAACGTAATTATATCAAGAATATGAATTAAAAATCTGTAATGGATTCCTAAATATTAAAAGAACAATCTGGTGATATTTAAAGAAGGGATCTATTTCATTTTCAATAATCTTGCATGTATATATTCCACAATCATATAATAAGATAAAATATAAGCCTATATGTAATATATGAGAAATAAAGAGAAAGTACCGAGGTAGTCGCCGACTTTGAAACGATTGTTCTCGGCCCAGTGATTGAGATTGTTGTTGGGAGAATCAGGAACCTTCCACGACCCAACAGACCCACCGACCAGAATCACCCTCCGGTTAGAGGCATGGCTCGCTGTAGTAAATAAGAGGAAAACTAGGGTCAAAACTGGAACTATGATTCCCATTTTCTTGTCTGTTTTTTTTGTTTTGTTTAGGGTTTAGAAGATTGTCTCTTGTTTGCTTTTTGTTTTGACTATGGGTGAAGAAAACTGGAGTTGGTGGATGTTGTATATATAGCCCTCCTGGCTTGGAGATAAATTGTTTTTTTTTTTTTTTTTGGGTTCGGAGCCAGGTTTGGGAGTTACAAAAATATGGTCTTAATTACCATTAAATTGTAATTTCTCTCTAATTTGGTAACATCTGTCTTGACTCAGTCTTTAATACCAAAAATGTTACAGAATATGTTAATGAGTTTACATGCATATAGTCAAAAATAACTCTTTCATTTGATGTTTTTAAACAAATTGGTGTGAGTTGTCTATACTAAATATAGTTTTTCTTCCCAAAACAGTTATTATATATATCTAGATGAATTTGGTACAGAATATAGCAATCCACTATTTTAGAAAATTATTTTTTAATTATCTTATTAATTTAGAAAAAAAAACATAGGAAAATTATTTAAAAATATCGAGAATCACAAATATACCCACTTTTCATACACTTTAACCACATATAACCACCCCTTTCTTTTTAATCACATATATCCACATTTTTTTATTTTAATACTATTATACCCTTCATTTACCAAAGCTATTTTTCATTACAAATGATAAATTTGTTAGGGTTTGAGATTTTAAGATTTAGGGTTTGGTAAAATTATTGAGTTTATGATTGACTAAGGGTTTAGGATTTAGGGTTAACCCCTTATAAAATTAGGGTTGAGTTTTTAATAACTGTTAGGGTTTAATCGTTAGAATTTAAGATTTAGATTTGAGGGGATTATGGTTTATTAGGGGTGGAAAGACTTTTAGGGGTTAAAGATTTGAGGGCTTAGAGTTTTTAAACCCTAAACCCTAGATCCTAAACTCTAAAACCATATAAATACCTAACATTTAGATAGTGGTATTTTAGACTTTCTACAAGGGAAAGAAGGAAAGTGAGTATATGTGATTAAGGGTATAGAAAAATGGGTATATATGGTTAAACCCATAAGTATATGGAAGCTTGTTAAAAAGAATGAAAATAAAAGAAGGAAAGGTTGAATACCGAAGGAAAAATAAAAATAAAGTTAAATACTAAAATGTCCGTGAAAACATTTATTTGGTCGGTTAAAATGATATAATGTTTTAAATCTATTAAATTTTTTATTTGGCAACACTGTTCACCAAACAAGTTATTATTAGTAAAATTTCAGTGGTTAAAGTTAAAATCACTTCCTAATTATATATATAAAAAACTATGATAAAATCACTAGTATGACTATGATGTCTAGCTTAGGACTCTCTCTTTCTCCTAGAGGCTTTGTTCCTCTTAATGAGAATAGAACTTTTCTTCGGCAGGATATTCTACTTGCCGCTCAAACACATTTTTTGGAAATTTTCCAATCTTCTCTTACTAATTTGCCTTTTTCTGCTGATTTGATTCGACTTTCTTTCCTAAAAGCTGGGGAAACGTGTTTTTCTTTAGGGTTTATCGCGTACACGAACACAGAGCCGCTGAACATACAAGCTATCTCACATCTCCAGTGGCTCTTCCGCCTCAACCAATTTCTCTGTTCGCTACTAATGGAGGATTCTCTGAACCAGGCGTTACAAGTCATGTCTCTCGCAGAAGAGGAGCCGATCGTGATTCCAGACGATGATATATATTGTGTTGTAGCGGATAATGCTATGAGTATTATCGGCCGTTTACTCAACCCAGATGCTCAAAACATGGCCAGAATGCTGCGAACGATGCCGCGGGTCTGGAAGGTGTATGAGAGAGTGCGTGGCATTGCGTTGTCCAGAGATCGGTTTCAGTTCGTCTTCCAACTGGAAAGTGACATTCATTCTGTGTTGAGATCAAAGTTTTGGTCTTTTGATGACTGGGGGATGGTGATCGATCGATGGTCGGCTCAGCCTCCGGCAGACTTCCTTCTCAAGGTACCACTCTGGATCCGGATCAAAGGTGTTCCAGTCGACTACTTCAAACCAGCAACGTTCCGGTGGATAGCCAATACTATCGGCTTTGTACGAGAAGTTGCGTTCGATCCCAACCGTTCGCACTTTGACGGCTTCGTTCGTGTCTTGATCGATCTCGATCTGGAGAGCAATATTCGTCCCACAAAGAATGTTACCTTACCACGTGGTCAAACTGCGGTCATTGAGGTGGAGTATGAGAGGATACGGAAAAAGTGCTTTCATTGCTATCGTTTGTCTCATGATAAACAAAGATGTCCTCTGCTCCGAGGCAATGGTAGAAGAGCAGATACGGTGGCCCGACCACTGTTCCAGGAGACCTCCCCAACCCTGCTCCCACGGAAACATCACACGAATCTCTCCGAGATTTTAATGCCGAGCTTATCCCCTTCCGTGCCACCGGGTTTTGAACCTCTGCCAAATGTGGTCTCTCCGGAGGTCTTCCAGGAGATGAAAGCTTATTTGAGTATAGCTGATCCTACCGAACGTGCGTTGAGGGAACATAGACTTAAAACTACGCTAGATGTCCTTTCTCGGGATCCAGAAGGACAGAGCTTCTCCCTGCGATTGGAACCGCCCCCCATTATATCCACGGATGCCACTAAGGAACGCGGGCTGGTTTTCGATTTCTCCCGCCATAAGGATACCACATCTTCCATTTTCCCCTCGGTCGGGCCTGTGGTCGACCCTGCTATAGAGGTTGCAAAAACAGGGGAGGCTCCTCTGCCGCGGGCACCCCTTCATGACTTGTCCCATGCTTATCAGATTGGTACATCGGAAGGTACATCTTCTTCTACTAGTCACTCGCGTTCACGCTCTAAAACAGAGTCCAGCTGGAGACGCAAGCAACGTCTTCGCTCTGCCTCGTCTACTCCACGTCCTGTTCCAGACACACATGAGCACGCTCTTGACACTGTTACCTCTGCCAAGCGCAAAGCTTCCGATGGATTAGCAACTCCATCCAAAATTGCTAAACAAACCTTGGGTTCGGTGGTTGTCCAGAAACCATCCAACCCCTCCATATGACGACGCTCAGTTGGAACTGTCAAGGATTGGGGAACAACTTGACAGTTCGACGCCTAGAGGAAATGTGTCTCAAACATTTCCCGGACTTGGTGTTCCTCCTAGAGACTAAAAACTCTAGTACGTACATGTTAAACCTTCAACGATCATTGGGCTATACTCATTCCCATTTAGTGGATCCCATCGGTCGTAGTGATGGTTTAGCTCTCTTTTGGAAATCTTCACACTCGGTGGAGATCATATCTTCTTCATCTCACTGGATTGATGTCAGAGTCTCAGTGGGTTCTCTTGTGTTTTTTGCAACCTTTGTCTATGGTGATCCGATTCGTCATCGTCGTCAATCGGTATGGTCTGACATCGCGATGTTTGGTGCATCTCGTGATGCAGCTTGGTTCTTAGTTGGAGATTTTAATGAGATATTGAATAACTCTGAGAAGTTGGGAGGTCCATCGCGAAGTGAACATACCTTCTTTCCCTTCAGAAGTTTTGTACGGGATTGTCGTATTAAAGATTTACCGGTTACTGGTCACAAGTTCTCTTGGGCAGCTAAACGGTATGATGTGTGGACTCAAATTCAGCTTGATCGCTCTTTCGGTAACTTTGAGTGGTTCCGAGTCTTTCCTCGTTCTTCCACGGAATACTTGGACCGAAGAAACTCAGACCACAGACCTCTTTTGACAAGAATGGTGGCTGATAATACTAGCTTCTGCGGCCGTTTCTGTTTTGATAATCGTTGGACGTCTAAACCAGGCTGTGATCAGATTATTCGCAGGGGATGGGATTCAAGTCATGGTCCGCTCAACCGTTCTTTGTCTACTCGCATCGCAGACTGCAGACGCGAATTATCGAAGTGGAAGAAAACCTCGACCTCAAACTCGCGCACCCTCATTAACGAGCTCAGGCAAAAGTTGGAAATGGAGTCGAGAAACGTACAACCAAACTTTCATCTTATGGACAGCCTTAACCTCTCTTTACAACAGGCTGAACAAGATGAGGAAGAATATTGGAGATTGCGCAGCAAAGAGAATTGGCTCCAAGGTGGGGATAAAAACACATCGTTCTTTCATGGCAAAGTCAAGGGTCGACGACTTCGCACACACATCGCTGTCCTTAAGGATACAGCTGGGCAGGAACAACATCTTGAAGGCCCCAAAGGGGCGGTCGCAGTAGCTTATTTCAGAGACCTGTTTGAATCCTCTGTTCATGTCGCTACAGATGAGCTGTTGGAGGGTATGTCTCCTCGAGTCGACTCCAGCATGAATCAGGATTTAATCTGTCCGGTCACAGCATCTGAAATTCAGAAAGCGGTTAAGAATATCAAGTCGGAGAGCGCTCCTGGTGCGGATGGTATGACTGCTAAATTCTTTCAAGCGTATTGGTTGATAATCAAGGTTCAAGTCGTTGAGGAAATCCAGAAATTCTTCGAGACTGGGACCTTCCCAACAGATTGGAACTTCACACAGATTAGTCTTCTACCCAAAGTTCATAACCCCACAGAGATGAAAGACCTCCGACCAATCAGCCTCTGCTCAGTTACATATAAGATTGTCTCTACGATATTATGCCTCCGTTTAAAGAAGTTCCTTCCTCGGTTAGTATCTCAAACCCAAGGTGCGTTTGTTGCTGGCCGGTTAATATCTGATAACATACTTCTTGCACATGAGATGATACATGGTTTGAGAACAAATCCTCGCTGTAAGAAAGATTTTATCGCAATCAAGACGGATATGTCCAAGGCTTACGACCGTGTCGAATGGGGTTTCTTGGAAGCTCTACTTCAACGCATGGGTTTTCATTCTCTATGGATCACTTGGGTGATGTATTGTGTGCGATCTGTTTCATATACGGTGTTGTTGAATGGCCAATCTCATGGACATATTAAGCCGGAAAGAGGTCTACGCCAAGGTGACCCGCTTTCTCCCTTTCTTTTCATCCTATGCGCTGAAGCTCTCGTTCATGTTATGAACAAAGCAGAGTCAGATGGTCGGCTAACGGGCATGAAAGTGGCTGGGCATTGTCCTCCAATTCAGCATCTCCTCTTTGCTGACGATAGCCTGTTTCTGTGTCGTGCTACACTAACGGAATGTTCGGAGTTTCTTCGCTGCTTACGTCTTTATGGTGATGCCTCAGGACAGATCATTAACTTTCAGAAATCCGCTGTCACCTTTGGTAAGGACATAGATCCCATCATGCGCCGAGTAATCACAGCTCTTCTGGGCATCGAGAAAGAAGGAGGGTCTGGCTCTTACCTTGGTCTTCCAGAATGCTTTAGTGGCTCGAGACAACAATTATTGGCTTTCATTAACGACCGCCTAAACAAGCGTCTCTCTAGCTGGTACATGAAAACATTATCCCTCGGAGGGAAGGAGGTTCTCATTAAGTCCATTGCTCTAGCATTACCAGTATATGCTATGTCCTGCTTCAAACTCACAAAGGCTCAATGTAAGAAGATCAGAAGTGCTATTTCA
>OVAP01004457.1:0-14554 GCA_900406295.1 Aurinia saxatilis | reverse complement strand
AGAATTAAGCTCGGTACCTTCTTTAACCGTGCGGTGTCGAACGACACCACTTTTTGTGTCGATCGACACTTGACGCGTCTGGCTACAATTTGAATTCTCCATCTGAAGTTCCCAAGGCCTAACCTTGCTTTTAATTGTCTTAAATCCACATATTCTCTGTAGTAGTTAGTCATATAAAAAACCACTTATCATAGTTTTAAAATAAGGGTGCAACTGGTTGTATTATTAGAGTAACAAATCTTAGAGTAATCTAAATTCTTCTGAATTATGCAAAATTTACATCAATTATCAAAATATTAGATTTAGAGGAATTCTTGTGGAGACCATGTAATAGAGGAATAAAATCAGTATTCTTCTGTAATTTATTCTCCTTAAAAAAAAGAAGAGGAATAATATTACGCAAAAAAGTTTTTTTTTTCTTTAACTAATAGTACTCTATTCTTTTTTTCCACTCAAGTATTATTTCATATTCTTCTATTTTACATCCAGTTCCAACCTAAGTGTTTAGTCTTAGTTTGCAATTTATCGGTTTTTGTGAATTCAATCCCTAAATACTATATCACTTTAGTTGTGCTCTTGTGGTTAAATACAAAAGGTAAATTTTTGTATATCAATTCTCTGAAACATCGATTTGGTAGGTCCTCGTATTCATTCTCGGAGATACATTTGATATCTTGATTGGAATTGGTTAGTGACCGAAGGGAACTTCAAGTGTCGACATGATGCATCTATTGGCTTAGAAGTGGAACCAGAATACTCCTTAGTCGAAGGATTCTTTTGTTTTGGATTAATTGTTAATTCGGTTTCCACCAACTCAATTGGTTTCATCTACCGTAACAGCTGCTTTGAATCTTCTCTTTAATCTAAATATGGAATCAAAATTCTCAATTTTTTTTTTTTTTTTTTTTTTGGTCCACAAACTCTCATTTTGAATCGGTTTCCACCAATTCAATCGATTCCTCTATCATTACAGTTGCTTTGAATATTTTCTTCAGGGTAGATATGGAATATAAATTTTCATTTTGAATAAAATGTATTTCTCATTTTGGAGTCATTGTTAAATTTATAGAGAAAATAAAATATAAAAGTTTAACGAAACCGAATATAATGAAAACTATATAGAAAAACATGAAAAGTTACGAAAGAATACATTTACGCACAGTATTTGATAATATGAATTCTGAACACGTTAGTCTTATGAGTAAACTCCAAATATTAACTAATATCACCAAACTCCCTCGAACCATGTTTGCAGTTTCATTTTTCTTTAATCATCCTTCTTTAGTCACACCTCTTCTAATTTGCCTTCACTTTTTTCATTTTTCGTCGGTTATTACTTTTCTGTTCACTGAAGAAAAAGATGATGCTGATTGTTAATCTAACTAACTTATCTGTTAAAGTTTTTTTATCCGTTTTACTATGAACTTGAAATAAATCCACCGTACGACTTTTATATATGAAGAAATATTTTTCAAAAGTAGTTAATTTTCCTCAAACTTTGAGTTTTTCTGATTCAGTTTTTAATCATCAATTTAGCATCATTGTTGAAACGAAATATCCAAACAAAATTGCCCTTTTTTTTTTGTAAACATCCAAACATAATTGATTGTCTGACAACCCAAAAACCCTTTAACCTTGGAAAACTTTTAGATTAATAACATTTTAATTTAAAACTGGATAATTCGATTTCTTCTTCTTTTTTATCGCTAAATAATTCGATTAATTTATCAATGGAAAGGCAGAGTATTCAAACCAAATTATTCTGGCAGAGTATTCAAACCAAATTAACCTGTAAATTGGACTAGACATCTCTAAACTATATATTACTAATGTGGTGTCCTTCCAGAAACTAAGAAAATATATTTTCTTCACTTAATTAAAATATGTTTACTAGCTAGGGCAGCAAGTCATACACTCAAGTACAAGTGAATAATACTTGAAACAAATGAAAGAATCATGTTGATCATAAACAATACTGAAGTTCTTAAAATATTACAGAACTAGTTTTTCTAGTAAAAAAGAATGATGTGGTGCACCACATAGACGTTGACAAAAAAACAAAAAAAAAAAAAAAAAAAAATAAAANCAAAGACGTTGAAAAAAAAAAAAAAAAAAAAAAAAAAAAAAATCATAGACATAGGTAGATAGTATTGGAGTTTAGATTAAACATCATTTAATTTGTTAAGTTGAATCATGGAAAATATTACTTAGTTGAACTGAACCAACATAGTCATTTTTCGTTTTAGTTTGATAAAGATTCTCTTCTCAAAATTGTTACAGTTATTTATCTGATTCTTACAATGATTCTCTCAATGTTAATTTACAAATCTTTTAGGAAATACAAAAATATTTTATTCAAGGTTAAAACCCACTAAAACTAAAACATTTACTTAAAGTGAGGATAAAAAAATATAACTATTACAAATATCAGTTTGAGTTTAATTTGATTAGGGGATATATATTTAATAAAGGTGATGACTGATTGTTAATAGAATTGATTTCATGGGGAGTTTGAAGTATTAAAGAGGAGAGTGCACGAAAGAGAGAGAGAGAGAGAGGAGGCTCCTCATATTTATTAAACCCATATTTGTCACACGACCTTTCACCTCCAAATTATCAAAATCCTTAAAGGAACAAAAAAAATAAAAACGTTAACTTGGCCAAAGCGTTTTTCTTTTTAACTCCATTCATTCCCACCAAAGAAAAAGCCACACTAACTCGTGGTTGTACATTTCTTCTTCTAGTTTCAGTTTTGTTTATACAATTTCTCCATGAAAGTCGAGGCCTTTGCTCTGTTTTTGCTCTGTTTAGGAGTGTTGATGAAGTCAGGGAGTTCGAGAATGTTGCAGATAGAGGGAGAAGTTAGTAAAGAGTTGAAGAATTACATAAGTTGGGAAGATATGAGAGTTGGAGGAGGAGGAAGAGAGAGGAGTTTGAGCATTAAGGTGAATAAGTGGATGACCTCAAACGCAAACACAAAGGCAGACATAGTGATTGTGGTTGATAAGAAGGGAAGAGGAGACTCTCTTACAGTTCAAGGAGCTGTTGATTTGGTTCCTGATTTCAATTCACACAGAGTTAAAATCTTCATTCTTCCTGGGATCTACAGGTTTACACACAAACCGTCTTTACATCTTTATTAATCGGAAATTTAGTTTTTTTTTTCTTTTTTCTTTTTTTAAAAGTTAAAAGCAGTTGAAGCTAAATTCTTGGGTTAGTGGGAAAGTATTACACATGAGCTACGTGGGTAGTTTTTGTAATACTCTTCTCTTTTCCGAGATTTTCTGTCCAGATAATCGTGGGTTTTTGTTCCACTGAATCCCTGTCTGTGTCACAGAATCTTTGTCTTGTGTCATAAATTCTGTTCTGCGTTCGTTGTTGTTGCAGGGAAAAAGTGATTGTGCCCAAGACAAAACCCTACATTTCGTTCATAGGTAACGAAAATCATGCAGAAGACACAGTCATTACTTGGAGCGATAGAGCTTCGGACCGAGATAGCAATGGCGAGACTCTAGGCACTTACAAAACCGGCTCTGTTACCATTGACTCTGACTTCTTCTGTGCTACTGCCATCACTTTCGAGGTATTCTTACTGAAAAAAAAAATCAATCTTTGTTTTGTTTCTCTCTCTCTCTCTCTATATATATATATATATATATGTATGAGTGTTTTTGTAAATTTTAATGGTTTTGGATTTCTTGGGTGAATGAGGCAGAACACGGTGGTGGCAGAGCCGGGAGATGATGGGAATCAAGCGGTGGCATTGAGAGTAACAGGGGACAAAGCCATGTTCTACAGAGTTCGAGTTTTGGGGTCACAAGACACTCTTAATGATGCAACTGGATCTCACTACTTTTACCAGTGCTTCATCCAAGGGAACGTTGATTTCATCTTTGGCAACGCAAAATCACTTTACCAGGCAAAGCCAAGCCCCCTTCCTCCTCTTCTATTTCCTTTGCATCGAAACCATAAAAGAAAACATCTTTGTTTTGGTAAAATCGCAGGACTGTGATATCCGATCCATCGCAAAGAGATTTGGTGCAATTGCAGCTCACCACAGAAGCTCAGAGACACAAGATACTGGTTTCTCATTTGTGAACTGCCACATCAGCGGTACTGGGAAGGTTTACCTGGGACGAGCTTGGGGAAACTATTCGAGAACTGTTTATTCAAACTGCTTGATAGCTGATATTATTGATCCTGTGGGCTGGAATGATTGGAACGACACTGACAGACAAAGGTAAGGATCTTGAAACTACAAAAATCATCTCTGAAACTACAGTTGTTCCATCTGAAAACAGAAAGACGATCTTTTCTTGCAGAAAGGTGTTGTTCGGGGAATATAATTGCAGGGGAACAGGAGCAGAGAGAAGAGGTCGAGTACCGTGGTCCAAGAGTCTTACCCAAGATGAAGTGAAGCCTTTTCTGGGAAGAGACTTCATATATGGAGATCACTGGCTCAGACTCTAAAACTCACAAAGGTCTACTTAGCTAACAGAGGATGATGACCAATTATACTTTATACATTTGTAATTAGTACTGTATTTGAGCAGAGAGAAATATAATCAGCCTGTTTAGACCCATACAAAGATTTTGGTTTTGGATATAAATTTCTTATAAACCACAAGTAGTTTCGTGATGATAGCAAAATACAATAGATTTTTTAAAAATCCTAAGACGTAAGAACATTGCATTGCATACGCCTAAAACAACCAAGTCCTAAATAATCCTACCTTCTTCAATTAACAAATGCAACCACCAAAGACATGCCTTCTTCAATTTTATATACAATCTTTACCTACTCCTCTCTCCTCAGCACCAACCAAGTCAAACCCGGAAACACTTTTTCTTTTCCGGCAAACTATGTCAATAATAATATATACATGAAGAAAATCAAAGTTCCATAGATGTGGCAAGTACCAGAATTACCATCATTATATATGACCTCAAGAAAGCATCTTTACGTTGTCACCAGCGTGGTAGTAGTTTTCGATAGAGTGAAGACTGATTCTGATCTGCGGGTCTTCTCATCATTAAGAGTAACATCATCTTCTTTGTGGTCCTGGACAGTATTTTCATGGTTGACATAGGTATTTGTTTGGTTACTTCCAACCTCTTTATCCTCTTCGTTTGAAATCCTGCTTTCATCATCCTCCTTAAGGACCTTAACTACCCCATTGTCTTTATTCTCACTGTTCTGATCTCCTAAAAGGGAATTGTCCGATTTATGGTCTTCCAGTTTTGCCTCCTCAACAATATCTGGCACAGGAATGGGCCTTGTCTTGGCATTTGTCGGTAGAGTGGACGACATGGAAAGCTTGGCTTCTGGGCTAATATCAGAAGATACAATAGACAGTATTTCAGGTTTAGGATTGATGTCAACCCAGCTGTCTCCAGTCCAGTCTCTGGAAATCCGAACATCCTTTGTGTCTACTGTTAAGCATAAGTTTTCCCCTAACATCATGACAACAAAACACATGTCAGTCCAGACAGAAAGATGAAGAAAACGGGGGAAACTACAGAGTGGAAGAAAAGAAGACACAAAATTATACCAGGGATATATATTTTCAAGTTCTCAGTTTTCAGGTTGTCAGTGGCAATTACAACTCCTTCCCACCATCCGTCATTCCACCATGCATCAACAGCTTTACCAATTGCAAGATCAAATTTTACTGTTCTAGCATCAGGAGGGGCAGGCCGGATTGTTGGGCGGTTGGAGGACCTCATACCAAGCTTATCAGGCATAGCAAATTTAAAAGCCGGCACCCATTCCTACTTGAAATAATGAGAGTTAATCCCCATAAAAATTAGCTGACAAACAAAAGAAGCAACTATTTCCTAGACACAAAATTTAAATAGTCGATGGCTGTGAAGTAGGTATATACCTCAAGGTTTCCATATCCATCTTCGTCCTCTATATCATCATACTGGAGTTTTACCTGCTTTCTCGATACTTCCAGAACAGCGCATCTAAACCAGCAGCCTCTAATGCCACTATCTTGAGCCAGAAACTCTACTTTTGCATCCATGTTAATCACCCCATTGTTACAAGGATGTTTCTGAATACCGATTGGGAAAGGAAATCTTTTGCCTGAAGCATCATGTTTGAGCCTCTTACATGAAGATTCATAAGTTGTTAACAGATGGTCAGACATCATTCTCGCTCGTTTTTTATTACTCCTCTCAGCATCAACCATTGCATTCTCACCTTCACTCCATTCTTCATCTTCCTCTTTGTTCATCGCACAGTCTGCAGGACCAGCCTCCATAGTACTTAAGCAAGACATAATCGGTTGGTCTAAGTATCCCCGTAATTTACTCAGGTCAAAAGGTCTAATTCTGTTGTTCCTGAGCTGCCGATAGCACATGTGTACCTTTGCCAATAAAGAATTAGGAAAAGAAGCTACACACTCATCGTAATGCTCAAGGGTCAAGACAGTAGCAGGACCATCAACACATTCTGCACTGATGACTTGTGAGTGAGGGGTGATGAAAACCTCTTTTGGATGTGGGTTTTTGAGAGAAACTGCACCTTTCACTTCTTTTGTGTAGTGAAACCATCTCACTTTGACCTTTTTCAGGCCACGCTTGTCCTCATACATATCTTCCAGATATGCAACATACCGGTCCTCTCCTTTACTCAGGACAAAGACAAAAGATTGAACCTGAAAATCCAAAAAGAAGAAACACGCCTTCAAGTGAGTACAGGGTCCCATCCATAATCAAGAACGTAACAGATCCAAACCTGCTACAACAGATACATTCAAAAGTACTCTGATGCCAAGTTTTACAACTTACCCCTATTGTCGTCCCATTCCTGCAAAATGATGGGTAATGTTTGAGCTGTTTACCACACATCCAAGATGTTCCTGACCACATAATGTCCCAATTATGAACACTCAAGTTCACCGAACGCCGGACCTGTGAGAGAGATATTTCCGTCAGTATTACAGTAGACCAGAATGCAGTGACAACTGTAAGCAGCTAAACATCACCTCTTCCGTTGCTTGAGCTCGGTGAGCAGCATATCCATTGCTTGGGGATTCAGCAGATCCATTTGAATCCCCTGATTCAGATATTGGTGACTCTGTAATTGACAATAAGCAAGCGCTTAGATAGTTATTTATAAAGCTTGGAAAGACATCGACATAAAGGACAAAAAATGGTTCATTCTTCATTCACCAGACAAATGGGTAAAAGGATAAAGATAAAATGCGTACTCGACCAGTTTCCTTGTGCAGTTTGCTTAGACAGCATCGAAGTGAGCCAATCTACAACCTCTCTTCTGGACCTCCATTTGAAGCCAGCATGAATAGAATTTTCGGGGCCATAAATACGCACAAAGTCCTCAGAGACAACATAGAACATGTGTCTAACACTTCTCTCATTACCAACAACAGCTAGGATGGATTGACCGGCAGAATCCTTCAAGAAGTAATGAACAACACGATTCCCTCGCTCCTGTGAGACAAAATGCTCTTTCCACTCCACAAAATAATGATCATTCTCGCACATTTTGAAAAGCCTTGAATACACCAGACAAAGAACTAACTAGAGAAAAATAAGCATTTCATAGCTATCTCTATATACCCAATAAGCGTGAAAAATACCTAAAACAAGTAATCGTGGAAACCCTAAAGCAAAACTCTGATTAACATCCTTCCTCTATAGATTTCCAGCTTGGGGAAATCAAATGATTCGGACGAAGAAGAAGTTGGGATTAGAGAGAGCGGAGAAGAGCGGAAAGTTACGAAGATGAGAGACGAAGCCGTGGAAAGAGTGATCTAAGGTGGAGAGCGCCGCAAAACACCAAGATACTGCGGTAATCAGCTTAAGCATGGCGAAGAACAGAACCTCAGATCGATGGAGAAGGAAAAGCTTAAAAACGGAGATGAAGAGGAAGAAAATGAGTTGTGATTTAGGTAAACCTCCATGGATGATGATCTCAGCAGCTGACACAGAGAGAGTAGAAGAAAATGTACACAAGTTATTGGGTCGGTTTGAGTATCATATTATGGGCCTTTGATGGGCCGAGCAGTGGATAAAAGGAAAGAAAGTCAAACACTAGATCTCTCGACAAAATTAAAAAAAAAAAACTTGATGAGAAGAAAATCTACGAGCTGAAGATTATACAGACTTGCTTCTTCTTCCACATTCAGATCGTTTGATATTCGTGGATAGTAGTTATGGCGGGTATAGCAATAGTATTAGATCTACTGAAGAAATCTAAAAGCGAGCACAGTCTTCACTCCTCGTCTTTCTCTTCCGCTTCCGCCGTCGCTTTATCTGCTGCCGCAACTACTCCCTTCGCCTCTAGGTTTCTCTTCGGGTATGTGCAATTGTCTCTCTCTATTGGATTGGTGACTTGAATCACGTTTAGGTTTATCGAATTTGTTCGTAATTACGCCTACAAGCCTAATTCATATCTCATTATAGGTTATTGAATAATCTATAAAGTTTCATAGACAAGTTATTTGTATTGATTTAGTTTCGGATTTAATTGTTACAGTTCTTTTCAGCCTCGAGTTGCGTATTGTGATGCCGCAGCTGCAATAGATGATGACTACCTTGCTAGTATACGAAAAATGTCTGCAAATGTTTTGCACCGACAACCTTTTACATATGTTTCTCCTTCTAAGGAATACAATATCCACCCAAAGCCACTTTTCTCGGCTTTTGAGTTCAGGGCACTTGCTATGACTACTGTCAGATCCCTCCTTATGTTCTATTTGCCTCTTTTGGAGCCTAAAACTCCTTCAGAGGACGATGAGGATTTCCTCAGCAATGGCGTAAACGAACCCCGCCCAGACTTTATTCTTCCTCTTAAAAAGTCTGCCAAGCAAATTGCTCGCGAGGTTAGTAATCCTAGATCTTTCTCTTGCTGTATCAACCATCTGTTACTGCTTCATCATCTTTTTGTTAATATCGGTGTTACGATCCAGACCACAGTTGTGACCACTCGAAGACTCCTTGAGAGGCTGGCTTTGAGTTATGTCTCACAGCGTATGGCATGGAAACTTCTTAAGGGTAACATCGTTTTTCCACTGTTTTGCTTCCAACTACACAACTTATCATTACAGTGTACCACATCAAACTTAGTAGAACAGAAATTAGCTTATTGACCTGATTAAGCGGATTTTTTTACATATTCTGCAGATGTGCCTCAATCGGCGTTACGCAAGGCTGGGAGAGGGTGGCCCACCCACGTATACATCTTCAAAGTCAGCCAGACAACGCTTAGAGGTATGATCACAAATAATCGGGTTTTCTACTCTCCCTGACCTTCCCATCGAAAGATCGTTTTATATCGTATCAACCAATGTTAACCGTTACTTCCCAGAAGCTTATCTTCTGTTGTGGGCTGTTTTAATGCAGGACACTGCCTTGGTGTTGCTGCATCATGGGCAGTTCAAATAGGCATAGAAATCTACAGAAGCGTGTCTCGGTCTCCTAAAATCGAGGAAGAAGAAGAGGAACAGGGACAGGTTGAGATAACAGAGAAAGCCAAAGATCTTGGAAACAAAGTTGTGGGTATCACTGTACGATGCGGGGCTTCCTTAGTGTTTGCTGCCATTGGAGCTGGTATATGCTCTTGCCTTATCCGTCCCTCCACGGGCCAATGGATCGGTAAGCTCACTGGTTATTAGAACCACATTGATAGTTCAACAGAAACATTCACTTTTTGAAACATTAATCATATGGTCTTTGTACGTGCAGGCTGCGCGCTGGGAGACTTGGCTGGTCCGATTGTTGTTTCGGTTTGCCTGCAGAAGACTCTTCAAATTGATGGTTAAGTCCTTATATGGAAGTTGAATTTGTCTACTTGATATCCAAATGAAATCAAAGAGCTTTTTTTTCTTCAAATTTTTCTTAATTGTTTTCGCTAAAACCTTTAAAACGTTAATCAATGGACATTAGTGATTCACAAAGTGTACCTAATTTTGACAACAGTACAATAAGCCAGGGTATCACTGGATTACCTTTGGATCTAAGATTTGTTCTTTTTTCCTAAGTTCTGATTTTTATGAACGTGTTATTGTTCTCTTATATAAGCACTGATGTATGCAAATGCGAAGGGAGCCATGGAAACCTTCGTTCAGCTGCAAAACAGCCGAAATGAAAACCAAAGTAAGTTTGTGGGGGTCTTGTTTTGGTCTAGGGTTGTATACTAAACTGAAAATCCCTCTTCTGCATTATATGATTAATAAAAGAATTAAGATTAACAAAATAAGAGGTATGGGTATGAAAAGGAAATGTCGGGAAGACGGGACCAAATTGGGCGTGAAGCTAAAATATTTGTAGTTTAGTAAGGGCATACCCAATATTAAATCTTACACCAAATTCTATTTTAGTGCAAAATACTCTCCAACCCAGCACTATATTGGACACTAAAATAGTGCAAACCACTTTTTTGCACTACATCTAGTACAAAAATTTAGTGTTGCATTATTTTAGTGCTGAACTTTTTTATTTATAAAAAGGTCTTACATGTTTCAAAATCTTTTATTATAAATTTCTAAATATATTTTAAATGCATAATATTTATTAAAAATGATTAATCAAATGAATATTTACATTTCTTACATCCACATTATTTCAAAATTTTATACAAATAATGTTTTCATTGGTAATTTAAAATTTAAAATGCAAATAACATTTATATAATAAAAGATATAATGACATAAACTAATAATAATCTTTAAAAAACATAAAAGGTAGCAAAAATAAAGATAAAATACAGAAAATAAATAAAAAATAAAAAACAGAAAATAAATTAAAGATAAACAACATAAAATGACTTAATTAATAATTTGTGGGAAAAGAATCAAAGATTACAAAGCTCATTTTTCAATTCAAA
The DNA here is from genome assembly GCA_900406295.1 of Aurinia saxatilis. Taxonomy (NCBI): domain Eukaryota; kingdom Viridiplantae; phylum Streptophyta; class Magnoliopsida; order Brassicales; family Brassicaceae; genus Aurinia; species Aurinia saxatilis. The sequence goes on along the minus strand of OVAP01004457.1, from coordinate 3,696 downwards.
ATGACTTAATTGATCATTTGTGAGAAAAACACACTAATGGTGATGCCAAATACATTGTAGTAATTTTATTGTTCTCTGTATTTTTTTAATTTTTCTATCTTACTATGTTGTGCTATGTATTTTTTTTTCTATATTAAAGTTTTTATTTTAAGTAATATTTTTATTTGTGAATTATTACTATATCATTAATTTTTTCATTGATAAATAAAAATTAAAATACAAATCACATTTACATTTTCTTGCAATCTATTATTATTTTTATTTAATTTTTTATAAAAATAATTTCCAAAATTGATTATTATCAATATGTTATACTTTTACTTTCTCATTGTTTTAAATTGATCATTCACATCAATCAATTAGATAAATGAAGTACGAGTGGATAAATTTATTAAAATATATACAATAAAGGGGTAGAATTTATAATTTTGATAAATAATAGATATAATTAGAAAATGAACAAATTGTAATGAAAGTGAATATACCTATAATATTCTTTTTGTGTAAGAAATAATGCAATGGGTTGGAGTAAAACTCAACACCATTTTAGTGCGTGCTTAAAATAGTGCAAATGGTTGGAGATGCTCTAAAGCGTCGTCTCTTTTGTTAGTCTTTAATAATTTAGGCCCTAATCGATCTTTTTTTTTAAGATAAATTTACTTAAAATGTGGTTTCTAATTCTTCGACCCTTAACAATTGTGGAAATATCAATAAAAAGGGGAAATTGTATTGTATACTACCTTTTTGCNCCACTCAATAGCTAGAACCAATTGTAAAATGGGAAATTACATTGTATACTATATTTTTTGTGAGTAATTAGTTTCTACAAAAAAAAATTGTTTTTATATTAAAATGAAAAAACAAAATTATTCATATACCCTTACTATTGTACTTTTTCTTCTCATCACATGCTTTTTACTTTATAAAAAAAACAATTTGTTGATTATCTCTTTTTCTCACAAATTATAATTATGTAATTCTCTTTTTCTTTATTGTTCTCCACACATTCCTTTTATTCAAGTGATTCATCTATATAAATAATGATTTGTTGTTGAGATTATACTCTTCTAAATAAATATCTTATAAGGTATTGTAATTATAAATTCACAAATAAGTTTTTATAAGGTTAAAATTATAGTACTAATTATATTTAAATCTATATTAAATTACACAGTGAAATATATATATCGAAGTAATCATAATGAATTATACAATGATTATATATTGAACTATATATTGAACTATAAAGTGTACTATATATATAGTGAACTATAAAGTGAACTATATATATTATAGTTTATTATATAGTTCACTTTATAGTTCATTATATAGTTCACCATATATATAGTTGACTATATAGTTGATTATATATCACTATAGTTGACTATATAGTGATATATATATATATATATATATATAGTTTATCCAGATCTGCTTTAAAGTTAAAAGTTTGAAAGAGAAATTAGAATTTATCCAGATCTGCTTTTTCTGGTAAAAGTTGGAGAGATAAATTTTGAGTTTATCCATATATGTTTTTTTTTAGAGAGAAATTTGAATTTATTTGACAAAAAGGAGATGATGTGGCAGGGGTATAATTGTCTACTTTTTAAAATCTCTTTATATGAGAACTAACTATTTTGTGTCACCTAATTTTGACACAAAAAACCATTATACACCTAATTTTCCCATAAAAAAATTTGCTTCCAAAAATATTCTTCATCTCTATAAACTTCATAAATCTCAGATTTTAAATTAACTAGGTGAGTGTCCGTGCTACGCGCGGATGCTTATTTTGTAAATAATGCTTTTTCGGAGTTTGTGTCTTCAACAATTTCGGAAAAGTCATTCTTTAGTTTAATTAGTAGTATATGATAAAACTAATCAAACGAAAATATGAACTTATATATGAATTAGGATTTCAATGCGAGTATCAGTATAAAATACAAAGCTACAATGAAAGAAAGTTACCATAGAATGAAAATACAAAGAATAATGCACACAAATGATATCTTTGGAGTGGAGCTTATGCTATATATTATTAATTAGTTGTTTGCTAGGGAATCCCAAAAAAGAGGAGGACAGAATAGACCCTATCCATTTACCATATCTCAAATGTTCTTTTATAATTCAAAATCAAAGAAAGCGTAAATGTAATGAAATACCAGACATACCTCAGCTTCCTTCTATGTCTCTTCAATTAGTGCAGTGTAGGCATTGAACTATAAAGAAATAGCCCTTACAATATTCTGTAGACGCTCATCTTCTTGTTAATAGTATGGTCCATTGAAATTAAGAATTGATGGGAGAGTTTCAAAGCTATGGATATGGAATTTCAAAAGATACCTTGTTGAATAACCATTACAATTTTCTACTACATTTCAAAAAAAATTAACCAGACAATAAGTTAAAATGTTACATTCAGTCTTTTAAATTTTAAAATATAAAAAGAGTATACCACCCACTGAGACATTTGAATTATGATCATGCCCCCGGAAACAGCAGATTTTTAAGCCAATTCCGAGTTCTTAGTTAGATGACGTCCGCATTCTATTCCTCTATCGGGTGACTAATGTATTCGAGAGTATCAATATTTTAAAAATCATGATGACACACACATGCACATGATGATTATGAACAAAATGTTACTAATTAAAAAAAAATATGTTTCAATATACCTTGTAAAAACATTCGAGATCTGGACATGTGACATTAAAGCAAGTGAACAAGAGGAGTCGTGCACCATCCCAACAAATTTAACAATCATGTATCCTGTAATTCAAAATCTAGCTAATATATACATTATTATTTGAAGAGTATGCATCGTACAACCGAACATCTAATTTATCAAAAGAAGGATTAGGAACTAAATGATTACACTTAAGGAACCAAAATGCTCGCGATTGTTATCATGTATCGCTTACCGACATGAACAAACAATGTGTTAATGAACAAACAATGCTTCTCCAACAAACACATTGTTTGTTCATTTTGTCACAATACAAGTTGATCCTTCTAGGACTCTCTACTCTTATATTTATGCTACTTGTCGTCTCTCTCATTTCGTCATAACTCTCATTCTTCTCTATTCAAATATCACCACATCATCTTTAACCCTTTAGAGATCTTCTTTGTTAGTCTATATGCTCCACATGACGTATCAATTTTCATATCATCTATCTATCTCCTGGTAAAGATAAAGATTAAAAACATAACTTGCACATATTTTCAGATTAAATAAAAGAAACGTCAAAGAACGCATAGTTGAAAGAGATTAAATCACCTCAGCCTCATTGCATCACCGGCAGTGCAAATTCGAGCAGAGAGCTTCTATCTAAAAGCATACTTCGTTAAAATGGTAAGATTAACAGGGTTAAAAAATGCGGAACCAAAATGCGCAAGTCCGGAGACATCTCATGAGTGTTATATAAGTAGTAAAAATCTTCTCTTATTAAGCCTCATTATAATCCTTCTACCAACGTTCTCATCTGCAATTCATGGAAAAAATACTAAATTATAAGCTAAATGATCATCTCTTTGATATAACTTTCCTGCAAAGCTCACCCATCTCCCAATCCATTAATGTAAGGCATGGTGACAAGGCACTACAAGAAAACACGCCATTTGCGAGGGAAATTTGCGACGCCTGGTTTCCCTCGCAAATTTGCGTCGCATTTGCGTCTAATTTGCGTGTAATCC
>OVAP01004456.1:0-14555 GCA_900406295.1 Aurinia saxatilis | reverse complement strand
CTGTACACTTGCAGTTTAACTACAAAGGGTAAAACTTTGTGTATCACCACTCCCCCCCTTTTTTTATCAGAGGGGTCAACTGAACNAGGGTAAAACTTTGTGTATCACCACTCCCCCCCTTTTTTTATCAGAGGGGTCAACTGAACTCAAGTCGACTCGTAGTTCATTGGCATTGCTTATGTTGGGCTAAGCGTCGGTCCGAGGCTGAATGTTTGTGCTCGGAGCATCGGATGCATTGGGTAGATCCTTCATCATATGCGTCTTAGCTGGTTTCTTATCCTTGTCGATGTTCAGATTCGTTTTGCGATGTTGGTGTTCTTCGAGTAGGCAGATCTGCGATTCCTTTTGACTTCCCCATATGGTTTTCACTCCGGATGGTTTTGGGAACTTCACACATAGATGATAAGTCGATGGGCCTGCACGCATATAGCTGAGCTAAGGTGTTCCGAGGATTGCTTTGTAGATTGCTGGATGATCGGCCACCGAGAACTTGACTATCTTCGTAACTCCTCCGGCTTGGACTGGTAAATTGACTGTGCCGATTGTCATAGAACCCTCTCCGGAAAACCCAGTGAGTGTTCGAGGAGCTATGGTGATGTCCGAAGGGTCGACTTTTATTCGACGAAAGGTGTCGCGTAAGATGACATCTACGGAGCTTCCTGTATCGATTAGGATCCTAACAGTTGTGAAGTCGTTGATCACGAGCATAATGATGAGAGGATCGTTGTGTGGTTGATCAATTCCTTTAGCATCCTCCTTCGTGAAGGATATGGTACACTCCGGATGTCTAGGTTCGTAACTCTGGAAGGATGCCACAACTGCTTTTCGTTCGAAAACTTTGATGGACGAGACAGTGTCGAGACAGTACTGCGAGCCACCCATGATCATGTTGATTCTCTGGCGCGAACCATCGTATGGTCTTCGTCGTCTGACCTATTTTGCTTGTTTTGCTCGTCCGTTTGAGGTTGCTCCTTCGGAAAGTTTTCACCTGTATCACGAATAAAATCTTTGATATGGACAGTATTACCGAGATGTCCTGTGAAGAGTTTCTTGGTGAGTTCCGCACCCAAAGTCGTGGAGTTTTGCTTAAGTGGCTTTTGATTTGGTGGAGTTCGCAATATGCGTTCTCGTCGTAGCCTGTACGACTGTTCCGAACGTCCACGTCTATGTCCACGTCCAAAGCTTCGGCCGCCTCAACGTCTAGCATTCCTCGCAGTTCCCTGTGCTTTCTCCGTTGTTGATCAATTAGTTGTGCAAGCCGGCTCCTTCGTGATATATGTACTTGGATGCTGAAGGAGGCCTTCTCGTGTTCTGTTGAGTAGATTGTGGAATGCAAGGTGGTGCGTGTTTGGCTCGGAGGATCTGCATCTCTTCTTCATTCACGATGTAGGAGTTGGTGAGATGCAAGGCATCTTGAATGGTTGACGGAGTGTGATGAGCCAAGTCCTTCCTGAATTCCGATTCGTACCACAGGTTTTGCTTGAGTGCACGAAGTGCTGCCTGGTCGCTCATGCCTTCGACCTGCGAGATAAAATTTTTGAATTTTGTGATGTGTGATCGGAGAGACTTCATCCAACCTTGAGTGATCGACCATAAATAGACATCGGTTGTTTTCTGCCCCATGAAGATGGAGTAATGCTTCAGGAAGGTTGTAGTGAGTTCGCGGAAACTGTCGAAGGAGTTCCTCGACAGCCAAGAGAACCATTGCAGAGCTGGCCCTTTGAGATTCTCGACGAAGAGAAGACAGAAACCAGCGTCTTCGTATCCCCTTGGGAACTTGGCCCTGTTCATGGAGATTCAGAAGGATGTTAGGTGCTCTCTTGAATCGGTCGTCCTGTCGTAGAATGGTATTTTGACTTTTCCGGGATATGGGATACGAGCTTCTGTGATCGTCCGAGTGAAGGGAGTGATCTCCGATTTTTCGAGAACGCGGTCGATTTCTGGTGCGCGACTGGTTGCCTTGTCGATCTGCGAACACACGTCCTGGATAGTAGCTTCCGTTCTGCGGAGAGATGCTCTGTGTCGGAGGATTTCTTCCTTGTGTTCTCCGAGCTGATCGTCATCAGAGTATTCTTCGAAGACTTCTTCGCCTTGATCTTCAGGCTGTTTTATATGCTCTGGTTGTTAAGTGTTCAGGGGTGGGCTTGACACTCTCTCACGATCGTCTTCGGTGTGAGGTTGCTTGTTGATCACCGGAGTATCCTTGGTGAGGTCGATAGTTCTCTCCGGTCCTTGTGTTTGTTCCGTTCGAGCGACAGGATTCCTATGAGCCGTGTTTCTTGTGGGATCGGGAGGTGTTAAGCCGAAGAGCCTTCTTGAAGATTTCCGAGGTCGGTTTCGGACAGAGAGTTCCTTCAACCTATCCGCGACAGATTGGTTGATCTTGTCTTGCTTCACAGAGAGTGTAAGCAAGTTGTTGAGAAAGGAGTTGACTTCTGGGAAGCCGGTTTGAGGATTGACGATTCTGTCTCCTCCTCCATTCAATGGAGTCTGTGTGGTAGGAACTCCTCCGTTGAGTGAAGTCTGCATGGTCGGACCGTCTGAGAGGCTTCCGTTGTTGATTCCTCTGTTTGGTTCTGGAGTTACCATGGAACCATCCGGGTTGAACTGCTGAGCGGTCTGCTTTTCCCCTGCCATGTTTGTCGTGGGTTACAAGATATTCTTTGTGTGGAATAGTCGATGAGTCCCCACAGTCGGCGCCAAATTGTGTGCACCAAAATTCACACAACCACAAACTTGTATAATACAAAACTATTTAAGGGATCGTCGACTATCTTTTAATGTGAATTACTTGTAAGTATGAGAACGGAGAAAGCAGAGAGAACGGACATAATTTAAAGCAGGAATCATAACGGAAGAAAAGATGAACGAAAGACAAAATATAGATGAATCATAAATTTTATTGCTAGAGCTGTCTTGGGTTCGAGACGCTAATAGATTTCAAGATACAAAGTAATTTATGACTTGCAAGGTATTTATACTCTCAGCTAAACCGTCCTAGGTCATCAGGCTTCTCATGGGCCACCTTTCGTTTCTTGCAAACAGCTTCTTCGGAAGTTTCGTTTTCTTCGACGTGAATCTAAAAACTTCTTTTTTGTCGTAGAACAGGAAAGACTTTCTTTTTTGTAGATTTGTCTTCGATCCTTCTCGAATCTTCTAGAATGACTATGAGTAATCTGTCCGAAAGGCCTGGCTTGGATATCAGCCCATGATGGAATATCGAACCGTTTAGCTTGTCAAGAGTGTAGTCGGACACGTAGGTCGCATTTCGTGATAGTGTAAGTTAATGTTACTTCATGGATCACATGTTCTCGTTGGAGCTAAGTACTTTCCTTTATTGATCCACGAAATGACATTGTGCCGCGATGAGTGGCATTGTTCCGAGACCCTCAATGACTGCATTGGTCACGGGTCAAGCTCTTGTGTACGTAAACCGCGAGCTTTGCTCGAAGCCAAGTCACGAAGTCTGATCGAACAAAGCCAAGTCATGCAGGTTGTACGTGGGTCGCGGAACGAGTCCTTGTCCGTGAATGGCGACCCAACTCGACCTCTTGGGTTGCGGAAGTATGTTTTGGATGTGATCAAGCGACCTGGTATGTGTTCCAGGTCGCGGAAATGCGATGTGCGAACGAATGGCGAGCCACGATGATCATTGGCTCGCGGAATCCGTCTCGAGACCAAGCTGCGAGCTGTGCCTTTCGTTGTGGCTCGCGGGTATTTCTCTTCGACCCGAACAGGCGAGCTACGACACGTACATGTCGCGAGATTACTTTCGGGATCAAGGGACAAACCTTGGTGAAGTGAGAGGCCAGCCACACCAATGTTGGGTCGCAGGAGAATCTTGATGGGTTGTGAGGTGACCTACGGGGCTCATCTAAGTCGCGGGATAGAGTCGGAGGGACTAAGTCGCGAGCTGGCTTTTGTTCTGGCTCGCGTGATGAGTGATGTGCGAGCCACATGCGACCATAGGTCACGGATCAAGGTTGAGGAGGCCACACGCGAGCCATACGATATCTTGGTGTCACGAGATGGATTTTTCCGAGAGGTTTAGGCGAGCCGAACATGATTAGTGAGTCTCGGAAGGCTCTATGGTAAGATCTCATGATTGACGATGTACTCGTTGATCCTAAATCATCGATCATGATAGTTCTCGATAACTTAGTCATTTCTACGCTATCAATCTCAGGGGGTGGAATCCGACCCCCACAAAGACTTCCTTTTTCGTAGATTCACCTTCGATCCTTCTCGCATCTTCTCACGGTGAGTAATCTGACTGAGAGGCTTGGCTTGGATATTGGCCCATGATGGAATATCGCACAATGTAGCTTGTCAAGTGTGTAATCGGACATGTGGGTCGCATTTCGTGATAGTGTAAGGTAATGTTACTTTGTGGATCACATGTTCTCATTGGAATTAAGTACTTGGCTTGACTGATCCATGGAATGGCAATGAGCCTTGATAATTGACGTCGATTTGCGACCCACGGTGCGTGCATGAGTGGTGGAATGACTTGGTGGTGTTATTCTGCGACCCGACATGTTGCTTCAGCTCGCGGGAACTTATTCAAGACCGATCCGTGACCTAGCTAACGTTCGTAGGTCACGTGCAGGACGTTTTCTTACTATGTGTGACCCAGCCATCTCATGGCTTGGGAAACGCGGGTTAGAAGAGCACACACGAGCTCGGTTCTATCCCTTGGTTGCGGAATGCGATCGGACGACGAATGTTCTAGCCAAAGGTATTCACGGGTCGCGGGATGTGTGCTTGTGATCGAATGGCCAGCTATGGTTCATCGTGGGTCGCGGAACGGAGGTTCAAAGAGAAATCGCGACTCAACTTGGTCCATGGGTCGCGGGTTCCTGTCCGGAGAGGAGATGCGAGCTGGACTTTGTCGTGGATCGCGGGATGAGTCTCGATGGGCATAAGTTAGTTCTCTGACCTTATCGTGAGTCTCTCCATGTATCGTAGGATTCGTGATGGACCCTCGATGATTCATTTGTGGTTCTGTGATCACGATAGTTCTCGATGACCCTGAATGGTCTTCGATACTTAGTCATTTTCATGCTATCAATCTTGCTGGGTGGAATCCGACCCCCACAATTAGCCCCCCAACTATGCGTTGCTTGTTTAGCCCCCCAATTCAGAAATTGACAGATGATAGTAATTAGCATATCGTAAGATTTGTTGTGATGATATTTCCGATGTTCGGATAACGATTGAACCGATGCCTTGTGAGATGCGATCGGCATGATAAGTTGCGATGTTTGCAGTTTGTCGTGTACGAAACTAGAGAGAGGTCTTGGTTCGTTTTTCAAGGTTAATAGTGAAGTTTTTCTCTAAAAAAGTAAGGAACCCCTCACCATTTCCTCATAACTTGCATCGAAATACTTTTAGAGATTTTCACAGATTTTCTGGTAGTTGTCTGTTCTCTCTCCTGTTCTTCGTGTTTTTTGTTGATGTGACTTGATAGATTTAGGATAATAGGACCTTGTTCTTGGTAGAAGCTTGATAGCATAGCTATGTTTGGATGAGTCTATGAAGATTTCGAAGTTTTTATCGTTAGATCTTTGCGTGCTTAGAAGTTTTAGCAGTAGTTGTTATAACGATATAATATTCAGGAATCACTATTCACCCTTCCTTATCTTCTTCCCCATCTTTTTCCACTAACTCATTCATCACCACTCATTCTTTCTCTTTATTGTTGTGAATTTTTTTTTTCGTTCTCACAAGTTTCTTCTTTCATACTTAAAGAAATTTGAGAATTGAAAGATGGATGATGAATAAGAGAGTATGTACCTTGGAGCTTGGATTAAACGGAAGAGACGAGAGTCGATCATTGAGAAGAAAGAACTGAGATGTGTCGAGAGAGCCATGGGTCACGGGTTATGTCCGCGTCCTCCATCCGCGAGCCATGATCCTTCGAGGGATCCCCCTGCGAGCCAAGGAGGTCACATAGGTCGCATATGCTCTCACCTTGCCCAAAACGCGAGCCAGACCTCGAGAATGATTCCCGCGAGCCTCGGAGATGCGAGCCAATGCTGTCCGTGCATTGCTTCCGCGAGCCATGGAGGTCAACTGGGTCGCGGGTGTCTCAGTCTCGTCTGAGACGCGGGCTGTGATGCTCATCTCTGTTGCGCGAGCTAAGACAACTCCTTGGGTCGCGTCTCAGCCTGTCTTGTCCGTTCCGCTAGCTGTAGATCCTCTCCGGATCGTGGAACGAGTTCTCGTGTTGTTCCGGCGAGCCATGATGTGGTGTCGGGTCACATGGTGCAACATTGCTCCTCTTCTGCGAGCCATGGACACTCGCTGGGTCGCGGATTCGATGGTGTAGGGGAAGACGCGAGCCGAGATGTATCCGTCGAGTAGCACACGTGCCGAGCATCGTTTCCGGATCAAGTCTTCCGTTTCTTCCCGCGAGCCAAAATGATGCTAGCGGCCGCGGCTTTGCTGTGGTGGAAGATTATGAGAGCCATAGTGTTGTTGTAGATGAGTTTGTGACCTTCGATGTTTTGAGCTTGGCTCACGATTATTCAAAGAAGGTAAGTGTCTCTCCGGGAATCATGCCTTAGAGTTTAGTAATGATAGTGATCAAGACTCTAGTTCTGATAGTGATAGCATTGCTAGTGAGGATGATCCTTGTCGGGATGAGGATGGGAGTAGTCTCTGAAATGATAGTGACGAGTTTGTCGGAGACAATAGTGATGATGAGGGTCGTTGCGATGGTTTCAATGACCATGTAGTTTGTGATGATCCTTCGATGTCGAGGGATGAGATTAGAAAAACAGTTGCTATCGAAGATATCCAAGATCTTGATATCAAGGCCGAGATGGAACATTTTTGGAGTATTCCGCTAATTTTATATTTTCGATGGAAGAGATCATGGTCGAGCGTGTCGTTCTCAACAAAGAGAGTAAGCATTGTCGTACTCCGAGGCCCATTCCCGATCCTCCTGGATCGTCGTTGTTTACCGAACAATCCATAGCTATATTGCGAGAGTTGTTTAGGATCTCTGATGATGTTGAGATCATTGTTCCTATGGTTTTCGATTCCGGCCGTGATCTTCCAATACTTGGAGTATTACCAGATTGTATTCTCTTAACTTACTCCGAATGGAGTGTATCACTTAGTAGGAATCGTTGTCCGTTGTCTTGAATGCGGAGTTAAGGTGGATGTAGATTTCCTCATTGATGTTCTTGAGGTTCACGCGACAACAAGTTGAGATATGCTGTTTTCGCAAAGCATGGATGGGGAGTGATTAGAGGATTATCTAACAAGATCCATCATTGGGAAGATCATTTCTTCCATGTGAAGAAGGATTGCTTCTTGGTCGATGATCGTTGCCTCGATAACGTTAAGGAGCAATGGCGTAGCATAGGTTACTTTATCGTTTGCGTTTGTTTAATTGTTTGCTTTGCAATTTCATTTCGTCGTCTAACCATCTCGTATTTTCTTTTGCAGAGTGTTTGCTCCATCTTGCTCACTTTGACGATTTCATGAGAGTTTATCAACTTCTTCTAGAGCGATCAACACATTGGGAGAAGACTTTCACCTTGAGACGTGTTGAAGACGCTCACTTTCGTCGCGAAGGTTTTAAGTCTCCAGAACGCATCATTACTACGTACGAGATGGCGAGAGCTGGATTAACGATCATCAACGAAAGGAGGATGCCAGGGACCTGAACGGAGGAAGGAGGCTGCCATTAAGGCTTCGGAGAAGGGCAAGGGCATCGCTCTTGGCTCTCCGAAGAAAGCCGTGAAGGCTGTTGCGAGTACCGTGACAAAAGGCAAGGGTGTTACCTCTGGTTCTTCGAAGAGGCCTAGGAAGGCCAAGGAGGTTGTCCTTCCAAGTCGTGAGCCCGACACTTCGCCTACGGATGCTGGTCCGTTGTCTCTTAAGTCTCTTCAGAGAGCTAAAGTGGAGTTCTTCGCGAGTGCGGTCGAGAGTGGAGATGACTTTCCTCCGTTTGATTCTCTCCGTCGTCGTGATGAGTTTTATGCCGTAGCACGTACCGGCCTTGATGTGAGTTATTCTTGATTCTTTCCGTTTTAATGTATTTTATGACTTAATTGTTTATTTCTTCGATTGTGTAGCATATGATGGCCACGAACTATATGACGAGCGGTTAATGTATTTTGTTCTGCGGAGGGATGCTTTGAGTCGGAGGATTTTTTCCTTTTGTTCTCCGAGCTGATTGTCATCGGTGTACTCTTCGAAGACTTCTTCACCTTGATCTTCGGGCTGTTCTGTATGCTCTGCTTGTCGAGTGTTCGCAGGTTGGCTCGACTCTCTCTCATGATCGTCTTCGGTATGAGGTTGCCTCTTGATCACCGGAGTGTCTTTGGTGAGGTCGATAGTTTCTCCGACCCTTGTGGTTGCTCTGTTCGGGTGATAGGGTTCCTGTGAGTTGTCTGCATTATGGGATCGAGTGGTGGTAAGCTGAAGAGTCTTCTCGACGCTTTCCGAGGTTTGTTTCAGACATAAAGTTCATCCAACCTATCCGCGATGGACTGGTTGATTTTTTCTTGCTTCATGGAGCGTGTAAGCAAGGTGTTGACTTCTACGAAGCCAGTCTAAGGATTGACGATTCTGTCTCCTCCTCTGTTCAGTGTGCGTGTCGGACCTCCTCCGTTGAGTGGAGTCTGCATGGTCGGACCGTTCGGTTGGCTTCCGTTGTTGATTCCTCTGTTTGGTTGTGGAGTCACCATGGAACCATCTGGGTTGAACTGCTGGGTGATATGCTTTTCCCCTGCCATGTTCGTCGTGGGTTACAAGAGATTCTTCGTGTGGAACACTCAATGATTCACCACAGTCGGCGCTAAATTGTGTAAACCGAAATTCACACAACTACAAACTTGTATAAACAAAATTTTTAAGGGATCGTCGACTACCTTATTGTGCGAATCACTTGCAAATATGACACCGAAGAAAGTAAAGAGAACGGACAGAATTTGAGAACGGAAGAAAAAGATGAACGGAAAACGGAAATTACAGATGAACACGAATTTTATTGCTAGAGCTCTCTAGGTCGAGAGGTTTTAAGATTTGTCAAGATACATTATGAGTTATAACTAGTAAAGTATTTATACTCACAGCTAAACCGTCCTAGGTCGTCGGGCTTTTCATGGGCCACCTTCAGTGTCTTGCAAACAGCTTCTTCGATAGCTTCCTTTTGTCGTAGAACATAGAAAGACTTCCTTTTTCGTAGATTCACTTTCGGTGTAATCTTGTATATATACCTCCTTAGGTTAAACTTGTACAATCATTTCTTTCTAGCTTAAGAACCCTAAAAGCTTACCTACAAAAGACCTTTTTTACTCATAACAATACATAGCGATCCTTTGCTAGAATCTTTGTGGTTGTGCCTATCTCTTTGCTTCGAGTTCCTCATCAAGAATCTCGAACAAATAGTGATTGCGTGTTTTTACCCACACAATTTGACGCCGACCCGAAGACTTTCTCACAAACCAAACCTCTAGCGAAGACAATGTCAGACGAGCAACAAACTCCCGGAGGTCAGCAGCAGCCCGAAACGGATGCACCTGTCACCGTCATGCGAACCATAACTGACGAACAGGGTGTCACCCGTACCGAGGTGAACCCGAAAGCTGTCACGACCATAATCGCCAACCTTGCTCAGAGAGCCGCACATCAGGAAACAATGAATCACGGTATCCTTAACCAGCTGAATACAATCTCCACCCAGCTGGCTGCTACAAGGAAACCTCCGAGACGAGTCCCAGCCAACGCTCGGAGCGCGCTCAATTTTTACGGAGAGAGATTCCAGACGCATTCCAATACTTTCAGAATACCAGATCCCACTCGTCTTCCTCCTTCTCCACCAAGACAAGGAGCTTCGACGCCTATCAAGACAGTTGCTGCCCGTGAACCAACTCGGAACGCGGACGATGAGGTTACCAAGGAAGCCGAGGACAGAGTTACCCTCGGTCCGAACGGAGAATGAGCCCCCAATCCTGATGCTGAAGTCAACAGAGTGGAAGTATCCAATGACGACCATGATCCTGACGAATAAGCCGAGCGTCGCGACCTTCGTGCCGAGCTCGAAGAGATGAGAGCCATGATCGCAAGAACCCATGATGGTTTTAAAGCTGTCCAAAACCAGGTTCACCAAGCAACCTCCTCGGCTCCAACGATCGATCAAATGCTAGAAGAAGCAAGGCGAACGCCCTTTACTCTAGCAATCAAGGCGGTAAATATCCCCGATCCAGGAAAGATGAAGATCCTGGTCTTCAAAGGGTTCACCGATCCTAAAGCTCACGTCGCTGCGTTCCATGTGGCCATGAACCGAGCGAAATTCCCACCGGGGCAGAGAGATGCCAACCTCTGTCTTCTCTTCGTCGGACATCTGGAAAGAGTGGCACTCTAGTGGTTCATCAAGCTCGATCCGTACTCGTTAGACAACTTCGATACACTCCAGAGCAAGTACCTATCGTCATATGTCATAATGGTGGGAACCGAGTCGACCGAGAAATATTTGTGGAACATCCGGCAGGGACATAATGAATCGCTTTGTGACTTAATAATCAGGTTCAAGTCCACCCTAACGCAAATTGATGGCATGGTAGACCCACTCTTGAGGCTTTGAAACAAGCATTGTTGTTCACCGGCAAACTTCGCCGATCTTTGGCAAAACGGCCAGTGCTCACCGTCCAGGAAGCGCTACAGCGAGCGATTGGATATATAGCCGACGGGGAGGAGATGCAGACCCTCCAAACAAAACAAGGACAGACGACGAGCCGACTGGTGTCGACCACGTCATAAACAACAACGACATCGCGAACTGCAAAGTTCTTGGGGCTCTCCTGGCCAAATGCTTGGCCGAGGGGAAACTGGGAGGTCTCAGCGTTAAGGATTTCCCAGGACCGAAGAAAAACGCAACTCGTCTTGCTCACAGCCAAACGACCCAACTAAGCGCAATAAGGCCGAGAAAGAGGACCACCAACGAGGGCCTCGGCCTAGTATCAATACACAGTTTCATCCATAGAAGCTTTCCAACGGCAGGCCGACTCCACATCCAGAGTGACGGCCGACAACGACATCCTGGACCATAGTATGTCCTTTAAAGCCAGAGATGCAAAGGGAATCGTCCACCCTTTTAACGATCCCCTGGTAATCGAACTCGTCATCAATGATTTTGAGGTAGCTCGGATCCTCATTGACATGGGAAGCACAGTGGACATCATATTTCGAGAAACCCTCCGACGTATGAGCATCCCTCTCACGGACATCAAACCGAGTCCAAAACCATTAACATGTTTCTCAGAGGAGACGACGATGACCCTAGGAACAATTAAACTGTCGGTTCAAGCCTTGGGCATAACCAAAATCGTGGACTTTTCCGTGGCCAACCACCTAGCCATCTACAATGTTATACTCGCCACACTCTGGCTACTCTCGATGAAAGCCATCCCGTCTCCTTATCACTTTTGCGTAAAGTTTCCAACGCCGATGGGGATCAGAAAAATCCGGGGAAGTCAGCGGGAATCCAGAGTTTGCCTTTTGGCCAAACATAAACTCAGACAGCCGGTCACCGACCGAATGCCAGGAGGCGAGGTCAAAAAGAGCTGGGCAAGTCATGACAACGACAAGAAGTTGTCGATCGTCTTATAACAATTACATATTGCGGACACACGAAAGACCCACAAGCGGAGACTAAGAACGTTGCGTCGAGATCTGTGTTGATCGATGACAAACACCCAAAACGTTGCGTCGAGATCAGCAATGGACTCTAGGACCCCCTTCGATCAGAAATCCTCAAACTACTCAAGCAGAACGTGAACACATTTTCCTGGATAGCGGACATGCCCGGTATAAGTACGAAGATAGCATGTCATGAGCTGAACGTCGACCCTTCTTTCAGACCAATCAAGCAAAAGAGACTAACGCTAGGCGACGAACGAGCTACAACGGTCAATGCCGAAGTCGAGCGCCTTCTGAAAGTAGGATCCATAATGGGATCTAAATTCCCTGACTGGATAACCCGGTGGTCGTCAAAAAGAAGAACGGGAAGTGGTGAGTGTGTGTGGACTTTACTGACCTGAACAAGGCATGCCCCAAGGATAGTTTCCCGCTTCCTCATATCGATTCATGGACGCATTTGCCAGTTATGGTCAGATCTTCAGGCATCCCGACGACCGTAAAACGACAACGTTCATCATAGAAAACAAGCAGTGAGCGGTATTCTACGTCAGCCAGTTCTTAACTGGAGCTCAGACACGCTACCTGTGGATGGAGAAACTAGTCATCGCAGTTGTCGTCTCGGCACGAAAACTGCACGAAAACTGCGACCTTATTTTTAGTCACACATTATTGTGGTACTTACTGCATATCCACTACGCGCAATTCTACATAGCCCGAGTAAGTCTGGTCGTCTTGCCAAATGGGCCATCGTGCTCGGTGAATACGACATAGAGTACCGACCACGAACCGCAGCAAAGGCGCAAGTTCTTGCTGAGTTCGTCTTGGCCGACTTTACCGAAGAAGTAGACATAGATACTTCCTCTGCCTCAACAGAAGAAAGCGTCTCGGCGGTTCGAATGGACAGTACCTCAGCATCTGCCGAGTTCCGAGAATTCGGCGGAGATAGTAGCAGAGTCAAGCAATCAAACTTCGGTCCAAGAGTGACATCCTACTTGGACCCTGCACTCAGACGGATCGTCATCCAAACAAGGATCTGGGATCGGCGTCTGTCTCACCCCACCAAACCGAGAGATTATCGAACAGTCCTTCCGTTTGAATTTTGAAGCCCTCAACAACGAATCCAAGTACGAAGCCCTCATCGCCCCACTGCGACTAGCCCGTGGAATGGAGATCAGAAGACTCCACACCTTTTTCGACTCACAGCTCATCGTCAACCAATTTCAAGGGGATTACTCAGCGCGTGACGACCGAATGGAAGTTAATCTGGATATCGTTCGGGCCGTCGCGTCGAACTTCAATGAGTTCGCTTTGATCAGGATCCCGCGATCCGAAAATTCATCAGCCGATGCACTCGCCGCCCTAGGCTCGGCGCCAGCCTCTGAGCATTCAGGCAAGCCATCACATGGCATCGATCAATCCTCACCGAAAAGAAGCCAATCCCGCACCAATGGAAGCCGACCAAACTGGCAACGCTCTCGTTCCCTACGGATGCAATACATCACGGAAGAAACGGCCCTGGCTGATAAGTGGGCAGCTCATAAACTTAAAGCCCATGCTGCAAGGAATTCTGTTCTAACTCTACAAATGGGCCATTTCCGGACCGCTTCTCCGTTGTGTTGAAGGAAAGGATGCTCGTCTCGTCATGAAGGAGGTTCACGATGGCTCTTGTGGTAATCATTCCGGAGGAAGAAGCTTAACCTTACGAATTAAAACCCACGACCTCTTTTGGCCAACCATGCTTCGGGATTGCGAGCAGTTTGCTACCGAGTGTGAGAAGGGTCAGAGACACGCTCCAATGATACACCAGCCGGCCAAACTACTATCATCGGTCTCGACACCTTACTTCTTCATGCGCTGGTCTATGGACATCGTCGGGCTGAATTAAAACCCACGACCTCTTTTGGCCAACCATGCTTCAGGATTGCGAGCAGTTTGCTACCAAGTGTGAGAAGGGCCAGAGACACGCTCCAATGATACACCAGCCGGCCAAACTACTATCATCGGTCTCGGCACCTTACTCTTCATGCACTGGTCTATGGACATCGTCGGGCTGATGCCCAATTCTAAGGCCAAGAAGCTCCTCCTCGTCCTGACAGATTACTTCTCCAAATGGGTCGAAGCCGAGTCCTATGCCAGTATTAAGGATGCCCAAGTATAGCACTTCGTCTGGAAATTCATCATCTACAGGCTTGTCACCCCACACGAGATCGTCACAGACAACGGTTCATAATTTTTTATCTCGGCTCGGTTTGAAGGTTTTTGTGAAAAATGGAAGATCGTCTCACAAAATCCACTCCTCGTTACCCGCAAGGTAACAATCAAGTTGAGGCAATCATTAAGACCATCATGGACGGACTTAAGAAATGAATGGATGCCAAGAAAGGAAAATGGGCCGAGGAATTAGACGGGGTCCTTTGGTCAAATCAAATAAATCCTCGGCGTCGTACCGGCGAGACCCCTTTCGCCCTTGTCTATGGTTCTGAGTGCATAATCCTTGCCGAGATGGAGTTTCCTGGTCTTCGTCATCAATTTACTCCATGAGATGAAGAACTCAATAACATCATGTTACTTGATCAACTCGATTTCCTCGACGAGAGAAGAGATCGACCGCTCGTCCGCCTCCAGAATTATCAGCAGAAAGCGGCTCGGTACTACAACTCTCACGTCCGTCCTCGGTGTTTTCATGAAGATGAGCTCGTCTTGCCCGAAATTTTCCAGAATACGGCAGAATTAAACGCTGGCGAGCTTGGCGCGCACTGGGAAGGACTTTATCGCATTACTAAGGTCGTTAAGCCCGACGTTTATGAACTCTTCGCAATGGACGTAAGGGTCATTCCGCGCTCCTGGAACAATCAAAAACGAATCTGCCCGGACAATCCATCTTTGCCAACTTCCTA
>OVAP01004455.1:0-14555 GCA_900406295.1 Aurinia saxatilis | reverse complement strand
ATATATATATATATATATATATATATATATATATATATATATATATCAAAAATTATTTATTGAATTCCACATATTGTAACCGTATGAGTACAAGCTTTTCTTTAAAAAAAAAACATATTTGTTGTCTTAGATCCAAGTAAACAAAACATATAAAAACTTAATGAAATATAACAATCTGGTATTGTTTTAAATATTTCATTTTTCATATTGTAATTTGATTGGCATAATATTGTTTCTAAAGCGTTTTAAAGTATTTGGTCCTAAGGTCCAAAAAAAAGAAAAAGAAGAAGCATATAACTTAATGAAACGCTACATTTCATTATTGATTCTTCTTTAACCTCATAAGGGTTAAGAAAACCCTACGGCTTTATGAACAGCCGCCCCGATCTAATGATGGGGAAGATACTAAATTTTTAAAAACTATTACCCAAGTCTTGAATATTGTAACCTTGTAAGGATAAACTCTATATCCGAATTTCAAGAACATTATACCGAACCTGTTCCCAAAATTGCTTCCAATATCCAATATTTGTTTCCGTATCAAACATTTATGAGCAATAATCTTGGATCTAATACCATAAAAATTATTTTGACGATCTAGACATGATTTTATTTAGAATAATCACCAGAATTAGATCTAAACATGCATTCTTCAGATTCAACATGATAAACTTTTCACTACATATTGAATTTGAAGTTAACTGTCAAAATAAATTGAATATAAACTAAACATGGTACTCGAAATCGATATCAATATATTGAATTATTCAAATCCATAAACTTTAAGCATTCATGTCGGATAAATAAGAAAGTTAATGGAAACGTACTTGGTGGATTCATAGCTTATGCTTTGGAATTTTGAATCGGGTCTTCCAAAGCAAACCTTTAAATCTTGATGTCTCCTTTGTCATGTCTCTTTTGTCGAGGATGTAGAGAATTTATATTCGCTCTAAGGACTATAACTAGGAGTGGGTTGCTGGATAAACACACTCATAACAGACCAGCCCATATGAAATTGGATTAATATGGATTAGATTAAATATGCCCAGATGTTTATGGATCGATAATATGCTAGTCTTGTAGAACCCGAGGTCTAGTTTTAACAATTATTCTTCCAATTTTAATTTAAATATAAAAACCTAACCCACGGTTAACCAGGAAACTCATATGATTTAAACCATGTGAGATCGGTCCATTCAACCCAACCCAAAACGATACATTATTTTGGGACCTAAAAATGCAAAACCCAAATTAATGTTGGACTAGTCTAACTAGCCGACCGTCACATCTCTACCCGTCTTCCATTCAGGAATGAATCACATTGCTCTCGGCTACCATTTCATCAGTGATAATGTTCAATTGGAGGCTCTTCGTTTTACACACCTCACAACAAACGATCAGCTTGCGAATGCGCTTACAAATCCACGTATTAGTGAGCTATATGGCAAGATTGAAGCCATTGAAGTCTCTCCATCTTGAGAGGGTATGTCGTATGTATATGTGGAAAAGCTAGATATGTCAATAGCATTTCCCTAGTTCCTCTTGTAATTCCTCAATATATTGATTGTAAATCTCTTTTATCATAATATATAAAGAATCATTCATCTGTACTATGTGCCATTCAGATTTCTTTATATTTTTTTTATGATATCGTAATGCGCTCCACTTTAAGAGCTCTATCTTCGTCATAAGACAATCTTAAATACTTCCTCACGTTTTCAAGCACCTCATGAGCAATTCTCAGGCGTCCGGTTCCCGAATCTACACCAACTTGTGACTCCTTTCAACACTCCAAAAAGAAGATCAGATTTTGATAGAATTCGATTATTCTCCTTACCATCCTCTTCTCCTTTAAATCTTGTAAAGCATCCCCATCCTAAGAAAATTTGAGCTTTCCATGGACATTTAATTCTATCACGTGTTATTCTCTGACAAACATAACACCGTTTCTGAATCTTTTCATACTCGAGAAAAACCCTCTAAGAGCCACCTTTAGGTAATATCACCCCCTTATACTTCCTTGCCGTCGTCAAGTTAGTTAACCGGAAAATTTGACTCGCGAATCATGTTGGTAGGAATTGGAGATAATCCTGAGGAGGAGTCTCAACCCGCCTTTCTAGTACCATTGGCCATTCCTTGTAAGTGTGAACACCTTTGGCCAGGATTGCTTCCATCTCATGCTCGCACTTGAAGAAGAATTGGACTCGATCTCTTGATAAAGCAACCCCATGCACAAGGACAAAGATCTGCCATTTTCACAGCATGTCCATCGGCACTCTGAATACCTTTTGGAAGCCTGGATTATACAGTTCACCGATCAATTTTAATCAATTATGCCCCACATAAGTAAATTTTGGACCATTTGGGAGAAGAATCGGATCATTGTTGTCACCATGAACAAGAGCTATAAAATTCTTATACATTTTTAAGACATCTTACTCCCAATCATAGAAAGAACAAGAAACAAGAAGGATCAGTAGATCGAAGATCGAAATGAGAAAATCAAAGATGGTAAAATGCAAAAGAACCAAACAGATGCTATTAAAGTCTCTTGTCCACTATTCATATATCTAAACATATATATATATATATATATATATATATATAGGACTCATAAAAACAACTATATCAAAATCAAAATGTAAAGAAACTTAACCGATATGAGTAATTTTTAGTGTATTTTAAATTACAACCAATAAACGTTTAATCAAATAACACCATATTTTTCATGTATTTTTTGAAATAGACTGTTGAATGTTTTTGGCAATTGAAAGTATGGTAAGCATCTTGACATGATATTTCGGAAATCTTAGGAGCTATCCTAAGACCACACTTGTGGTGTGCTCAAAATTTCATCATCAAGCTTATGAGATTCTTTTACGTTTACCACCATTAAAGGATTGAAGTTCAGAAGTGAAAAATACTAATAACTAATAGAGAATCATCTATCATAGCACAAAGTGTAACCAAATCTTGTATGTAGCGACTGGTCATCCCTTTTAGCTGCACAGTCTTTTTATTAATGATAGTCCTTTTGCTTCTACTTGACTCTGGTGGAATCACTCATAGGACTTTGTATAGTCTAGCTTTTGTCTTTTTCTCTTAGAAAGATCTGTTAGGTTGTGAGGTTTTTTGTGCCTTTGTCAACAATAGTAGTTCCAAAGGCCAATAACATGCACAAGGGGAATCAAGATTCTTTGCGAAGGAGTTTGCGTTTACATGAAGAAATGCGAAAACAAGACAAATACATAATCGGGTGATAAGCCAAATTCAAAGGATTTAAATGTTCAACAAGACTCCGATCTACGATTCCAGGTTTGAAGCAGAAGATTGATTTAGACTTGTAACCATTGACAACAAGCAGTTAAATAACTGGACTCGAGAAGCCTTCACGACTGAGTCTACAATAACAATCTCAATAAGAATTGAGGTGCTTTCCCATGAGATGGAGGTGATGAGCTTGATCTTGCTCTAAAACCAGACACTAATAAGTCGGTAATAGATTCAGTGGAGATTTCTTCTTCTTTTTTTAAATGATATCTGCGATCGAGAGGGATAAGCGACGATCTTGCTGGAAATTATGAACTTGGGTTTTGCAGGTTAGTAGGACTTAGGAGGCTCATATCTAAGAAGCCCATTAGCTAGGAAACATATAGACCCAATAATTTTTCTTGGACTCGGCATGTCCCAATCAGATTAAGAAATTTGGGATTAGGTTTTCAGATGATACCTTGTTGTTGTCTCCTTCGCTGGCCGGAAAGTTGTCGTCAGCCAGGCAGGAACGTATTAGTTGGTTACCGTCGCGATGGAGCATCATCGGAGGTGAGGAGCTTTGGTTTAAGTTCGTAAGGTTACCGGAGAATTTGAGATGGTTTGCGGGAAAGAAGCTGGGGGTTGAGATCCCGGTGTGTGGGTCGATGTTTTGGTCATGGAGGGCGGTGGTGGCACTGAGGTGAGATGTCGACGGGAGGTTGTGTTCAGGGAGGCCATCACGGTTCAGTGAGAGAGGGAGAGTCGTGTTGGGTAAGGGTCGTTGGTCTTCACGCAACGCATGGTTGGTCTTTGACGAGTATTGCTTCATCCGCAAATCAGGTTGCTCTCCGCATTGCTGTTAATGTGACGAAGGATTACCGTTACCATTTCTACATATCTCGTTCGGGGTCGTCTTGGTTACACAATTTCTTGGACTTAAAATGTTTAGACGGTTAATTTGATTGTATTCTCACATTTTGTTACTTACCTATTGGTCTAGTGACTATGTTCCTTTTATACGGCCTTTTGGCCTAATATTTATTGAATAATATCACTGCCACAAAAAAAAAAAAAAAAANCCCAAAAAAAAAAAAAAAAAAAAAATTTGGTTCCTTAAACATATATGGCACACCTGTAAAAAAAAAATCCTCTCTCCTCTTTTACCTTTTCTCTCCCTTCTCTCTAGAAGAGTTTCCAGATCTGAGAATAGCTGTTCATCGGTGATCGGCGGTTCTACCGTCCGACACCGTGCCTGTAAATATTTGTTTTCTGTTTAATTTCTCTTACTTTACTTTTTGGTTGTTGGCACTGATCTACTCGGTTTAGAGTCCGGATTCAAATCCGGTTTTGTCTCCCGTTTAGATTCGGGTTTTGTTTTCCTCTTACTTGGTCTCATCTAAATCCCTGATATAGTCCTTTCTATGTTCTTGGTATCCTTGTTTTCTTTGTCTGAAGAGAGTAAATCTTGCTTTCTAATAGTGATATGTTCATAAAGCTAGTATCTCCTAAGTCAAAGTCTACAAGATTTGCAGCTTCTCTGTTGAAGTTAATGTAGATTCAAAGTTTTCGTCGAGTTGTATGAAGCTTTGATGAGTTAACTTCCAGATCCAAGTTGTGGTTTAATATCTCCAAGATCTAGATGGAAAAAAAGCAGGTTTTAAAGGAGAGGATGAAGTCTGGTATTCAAAGTCTCTGGATTGGCTTGAAGAAACCAGTTATAGTAGAAGATCAACTGAAGAAATTGGCGATGGATGAAAATGCAATATTGGCTGCGTCAGTTTCATGGGGCTTCAAGAAACTTCTCTAGATTGGTTTTAGATTGCCACATAGCCCTTGTTTTATGTTTATCTTGATGTGTTGTAATGTGGGCTTTGACCATGACTTTGTATCATTTGGACTTCAATAAAACTTTTGTCGACAAAAAAAAAAAAATATGGCACACCTGTAAACTCCTTTCCAAGACTTAATTAGGTTCCAAATCTTACTACCAAATCTTAGGCATGGTTTCCATTTCGATACAGAATTGCCTTCCGAGCTCCGAATTTTCCGGCACTCGACGTGGACGTTCTCTTTCACTTGGTGTCACTGCTTCTCGTAGCTCCTTCGATGTTGTTGTTGTGGGTGGTGGGATCATCGGCTTGACCATAGCCCGTCAGTTCCTCACCGGTTCGGATCTATCCGTTGCCGTTGTCGATAAGGCCGTCCCTTGCTCCGGCGCCACCGGTGCTGGTAATCTTCATTTCATTCACTTGCGATTTCTGGAAACAGACTTTACTTTATTGACATTGAATTCTCTAGGACAGGGATATATATGGATGGCACACAAGAAACCAGGCAGTGATATATGGGACTTGGCAATGCGGAGCCATCAACTCTGGCACAACCTTGCTGACTCCTTAGACCATCCTGAAGAGCTGCTCGGTTGGAATAACACAGGTCTGATGATTCCAACTCCAGCTTCCTTTGTTTAGACCATTGTTAGCTTCTTTCTGGCAATCTTGTTCTACAAATATTTCATCTGCAGGTAGCTTGCTTGTCGGAAGGACCTCTCAAGAGTGTGTTGCTCTTAAACAAAAGGTTCATGAGCTGTCTGAAGCTGGTTTAAAAACTGAATATCTGTCTAGCGGTGATTTATTTCTAAAGGAGCCTGCGCTCCTTGTGGATGATCAGACTGGGGCTGCATTTCTTCCCCATGATTCCCAGTTGGATGCTCACCGTGCGGTTGCTTTTATCGAGAAGGTTGCTATATTTTTCCTCGATTTTTCAATATCTCTCATCTCATCTGACTCTTTTCTTTGAATTATTAAGGGCAACCGAGAGTTTGCAAAAGAAGGAAGATATGCGGAATTCTATCATGAACCAGTGACAGGTTTAATAAGGTTGCTAATCTTTGTTTTGCTGATTAACAACTCTTTTGAACCAGAGAACAAATCTGCATTCTTTATACTTGGGATGATAGGGGTCCATCTGTCTAGTTTGCCATTAGCTCGAGAGACTGACAAATCTCATAACTAAGAGCCCGAAACTTAGACACCAATTATTCCAAATTTCTGTAAATCTTCAAGCTACTAATTTTTCTTCTGCAAGAGTTTCACTAGTATGTTGTCTGCTTCAGGTCTGATGGGCGTACTGAAGAGATTGTAGGTGTTCGGACGTTAAAACGTAGCTTGCATAGTAAGAAGGCCACTATAGTGGCTGCTGGTTGCTGGAGTGGATCGCTAATGCATGAATTGCTCAAAGACTGCAAAATTTCGATGGATGTTCCTGTGAAGCCAAGAAAGGTTGAACGCTTTTATGGCTCATTTGTGCATTTTATTTACCCCTGTAGTCAATTCTCTGCATCACAAAAAATTGGCATTTCTAATCTCTATATCGAAGTCTATCATCATCATCAGGACATCTAGAGATTCTAGCAAGCCGAGTTCTTGAGGAAATTATTATTTAAGAGCAACAAGTATATCTTTGTTTGCTGAGTTGATCCTCTGCAAGCCTCCACAATATGGAGACTGCTTTGCTATAGTTATAATGCAGTTTACAACTTTATTCCTTGCAGGGTCATCTGCTTGTAGTGGAGAATTTTGATTCATTCCGCTTAAATCATGGGATAATGGAAGCTGGTTACGTGGATCATCAAAGTTCTTCAGCTGCAGGATTGGATGTCGAGGATCGGATGCTATCTATTTCCATGACAGCCACAATGGATACAACAGGAAACCTTGTTCTTGGTAACAGAAAAGACTATTGCATAACCTTGTTTTTTTTTTTGGTGAAAGATGTCTAGCTGTCCCGAACAATATATTTCTTCATCTAGCCATTTCTAAACATAGGGAGTAGCCGTGAGTTTGTCGGGTTTGATACTGAAGCTGATGAGTATATCATCAGCTGCATATGGGAGCGCGCAGCAGAATTCTTCCCCCAGTTACAAGATATATCCCTTGAAGATTTTATCCGTAACAGGAAAGTGAGAGTCGGTTTGCGCCCATACAGTAAGCTTTTTCATTCTAATGCTCCAATTATACTTGAAACAGGCCTTTGGAATGAGCGCAGAATCTGAACTTTTCTATTGGCTGATCATAGTGCCTGACGGGAAGCCAGTGATAGGATCTGTACCCGGATTACAAAACCTGTACTTGGCAGCTGGGCATGAAGGAGGTGGGCTGTCCATGGTAAGTAAAATTCATCGAAATGTTTAAAAACCTTTCTCAGGAACCATATCATAATTCCTGCTTCCGTTAAATCGTTTAGGCTCTAGGAACAGCGGAAATGGTATCCGACATGGTACTGGGAAAACCATCACAGATAGATAGTTCAGCGTTTGGGGTTAAAGGACACTGTTACTGGGGAAACAGAAGTAGCCCAGTTTAGTTGAGAGACTGAATTTGAACTGGGGAGAAACATCCTTCGTTTGGAGTTTTACAAGAGGCTGAGAGTCATGTGGTGTCCTTACGATTTTTTCTACCCACATGCTTTGAGACTGAGTTTTAAAGCTTGCGTTTTTCACCAAGGTATCACCAACAAAGTCTTTAGAACTGATTACATAAATTAAACATACAAATTATCTATGTTTATTATTATTGGTGAAAACAAAGTTTATTGAGAAATAAATCCACGAAGGTATTTTGAGCCGGCCCAAGCACAGTAAAGCTAAACCAAGCTTTAAAGTATGTTGTCCGTCCCCTTTTTCTTTTGGGATTCTAAACCTAAACCTTGTGGGGTATCCGTTGTATTTTAAAGTGTGGGTTGATCCAACAGGGTGAGCAGCTTACAAAAATTATACATGGCAAAATATTACCGGCATGATATTGTGATTACCGGGTCAATTGGGGACTTTTATGCTGGTATCAGGCTTCGTTATCCATGATTGTACCCTAGTTGAGTCTTGTTTCTCGATTAAAGATTAATATAACAGATTTGGCGATACATAGAGAAGAAAGTACGAATTGGGACTATATGAGAAATATTGGAAACTAAAGCAATGCACAAGGAACAAGTGTAAGCCAACAACATGCCCATGTAGGGATCATGGATAAAAAAGATCCCCAGGACGAATTGAATTGGATAAACAAGTCAATCTAGCAAACGAAGAAATTGCACCAAAACATGGAATTAATGGTCTTGGGACAGAGTGCGTTTGCAAAATCACAACAATAATAAAATAAAATCAAAAAGACAAGGATGTTCCAGTAGATTAAGGGCCTGGATAATCATGAAAAACTATCAGATCCAGGCGAGTGATACTGGTGAATTCTCTTTCGCAAGTTTTGTTTTTATTTAAATTGACTGGATCATGATTGTCTTGAATCCAACCAAAGAAGCTGACTTGCTTTTTTTGACAAACACACAATTAAAAACAAGGAATAGGAAGAAAACCAGAAGAATAAAGACCGCTAAAGTTTCTTAGGTCTACCTAGTTGCTGGAGAAGAGACGAGACTTTATATTTGGGAATTAGAGAAGAGGTACAAATTAGGGTTTGCTTCAGAATATGTGGTGGGCTCACATTCATTTAGTCAGCCCAACTCCAAAGTGAAACCCAATTACGGCAACTTTGGATTTTTGTCATTCGGTTTTTTTTTTTTTTTTGGTCAAAGCAGTTTATTAATAAAGGGGATTACAGCCTAACATTACAACAGATTTATATTTGCAATTCTAGAGTTACAAATAAGCCCAGATGAAATTAAAACAGTTAAGCCCAAATAAAATAAAACTCTAAAATAACAAAAATATGTTTGGTAGGACACGTGTTAAGCGATAACAATGTTCCTCATCTTCTAGAGAAATCTTCGTCTGCGTCGCCACAAAGCCACCACTGCAATCCCCGAAACATCACCTTCTTGTTAATCACCGGATCTGAGTATTGTAATCCAAATCAAAATAAGCCCAAAGTTGATTGAATCAATCAATTCTTGGAGAAGACCTTCATCCTCATACTTTCTCAAATCAACTTCAATTGTAAACAAACCAACTTAAACTTAAACCGGAGATCTTAGAGTGAAAGGAATCTGTAGAAGATTCAACCTTCAACGCATAAAAGAGATTAAAATCTCTAAGCGGTAGGAAAAATTTTTATCACTAAAGATCAATCGATGTAAGCAAAATGGATTTTAAAACTCAAGAACCCGGAGTAAACTCGAAGAGTAGAAGAAGGTGAGCCAAATCCGATAAAGATCGGAATCCAAAACCGGTCTATAGCCGGAACTTTATTCCAAGTAAGATTGGAAAATAAAAACCGGTAATCCGGAGAGAAAAGCCAAATACGAAAGGCTAAGGATCAAAGAAAGAAGAGAAAGTACATAATTTACATACATAAACCGCTCGGCACCGGTAAATTACCGGATACCGGCGGATAGTTCACCGAAAATTTGAGTTTGGATCTGAAGTTTGTAGAGAGTTTTCTTTCTCTAGAAGAAGAGAGAGAAAAATATATGCGATATGTTTTGTCATTCGGTTTAATTTCGATTTGGGGGCGTAGATAACATTGTTATTACCCCCACCTTGTTCATCGGACTTAATGATATTCTCTTCCCACATTGGGAAGACAATTGCCACTCATTGATTACATACGGAAGGAATTTTTGAATCATACAACAACGATGTCAACAACTTGTATTTCTCATTCTTAACACGTGGACATATTTACTATCCCTTTATTAGCCGGTGTGGGTCTAGGACTAGTCGACTTCGGCACTAGGCCAGAGTCCTGCCACATCATAATCAATGGTAATAGACGGACGTAGTGCTCAAAACCTCTTCCTTGTTCAAAATATTTTTAAACTACTTCTCTCTTTGCTAAGGTATTTTCCTAATGTATTGGTCAAAACCTCTTCTTTGCTCAAAACCTTTTTAAACCACTTCTCTCTTTGCTGAGGTACTTTCCTGATGTATTGCTCAAAACCTCTTCCTTGCTCAAAACCTTTTTAAATTATTTCTCTCTTTGCTAAGGTACTTTCCTAATGTATTACTGCATTTTTTATCTTCCTCTTGATTTCTAAATGTTGGTTTGATGGTTTAGTTTGGTTTGTATAGTGGTTTGGTCGGTATGGTTTTGTCCACATAAACCGAAACAACAAAAATCCCATCCGTACGAATCGCGTGTCCTCTTCCCATCCTCGTCGAGCCGCTTCTTTCCTCTTCATCGTCCAAAAGAGCTCAGCTCAAGCTTTGATTTCGAGCCCTTTCGAGCAACTAAAGGTCCCAGGGAAAGATCTTTGGAAGATTTAAGTTGATTCTGAAGCTCAAAATCGGGTGGGTTCCTCCTCCTCTTCCGCGACATTGAAGTTGAGTTTGAGATAGAGCTTGTTGTAGCTGATTTAGCTTTAGACATTGATTAATATAGAGATGAAGTTGGTTATTGTAGGTGAGATTGATTAAAGTGTAAGATTTTGTTCCATCAAAGTGTAAGATTTTGTTGAAATATGGATTTGGGGATTTTATGCGATTTCAATTGAAATTGATTGTATTTTGCTATACATATTCAATAGGTTATGTGTATATGGTAGATGTAGGCTATTGCATTGATTGGAAGAGATTGTATTTGGTAGAATAGCAATGTAGGTGGAGTACCAAATCTGCAGGGGTATAACTAGTTATACTAGTCTTAGTAGGCAAAGATTTTAGTGTTTTCGTACTAGGCATATTTAAACTGAACTGTTCTAGTTTTACCGGACAAAGAGTTCATAGTTGGCCATTTTTTATGATTTGTTCAAATGCTCTTATATGATATGCACTGATTTATTTTCACATTCTAAGTTGTTCCACATATTATCTTAAGTACAATGATAACAACAACCATACATTTTGATTATGGAGGGTGTTACGTAGAAACCATTAATGGGTGTGAATGGGATTTGAAGGGTGCTAGCTATCACGCTTTACCGTTCAAGACATCATCTCTGAAATTGATTGTATTTTGCTATACATATTCAATTGGTTATGTGTAAGTGGTACCTACGAGTGTCAAGGCCAGAAGGAAGCAAAGGTAATTGGAAGGTTAAAACATACCGGAAGATGCATACTTGCTCTCGAGTTTCGGCGAGTATGGTAAACCCGAAAAGGAAATGATCAACAAGTTTGGTAGCATCCGTCGTACAAGGTATATATCATGGTGTATTGGATACCCCACCTCCTAGATCTCTTATCAGCGTTGTCAACAAGGAGGTAGGAGTGGTGGTGTCGTACACTACCGCTTGGAGAGGTAAAAAGAGAGTGGCATGTGTTGTACGTGGTAATCCAGAAGATACATGATATTGCCTTCGTATTTGTATATGTTGGAGAAAACGAATATAGGGTCGGTAACAAGGTTGGAGTTAGATGAAGAAAATAGGTTCAAGTAATTGTTCATCGCATTGGGAGCTTGCATCGAGGGTTTCAAAGCAATAAGAAAAGTGCTTAGTGTGGATGCAACATTCCTTAAAACTGCTTACGGTGGTGTTCTTTTTTTGCCACGGCTTAAGATCCGAATCATCATCATTATCCCATTGCGTTGGCGGTACTTGATGGCGAGAACATGACAAGTTGGAATTGGTTTTTCACTATGTTAAAAACCATTGTTCCCGATGATCCGGAGTTGGTTTTCCTTAGCGACACAAATGCAAGTCTAATCAAGGCAATTAGCGAGGTGTACCCGCGAGCTAACCATGGGTTTTGTGTCTTTTACCTATCTCAGAACGTGAGAACAAAGGCTTCAAACACCCACAAAAAACTGTTGCAGAAGAATTTAGAGCGTTGTTAGAGATTTATACAGTTGCAGAATTCGAGAAGAAGTATGATCAATTTAGGAATAAGTATTTGAAAGTGGCGGATTATTTGGATAAGAGTGTAGACGTGGAGAGATGGGCTAAGTGTTTGTTTCCGGGAGTTAGGTACAACATGGGCACGACGAATTCCTCGGAGTCGTTGAATAACGTTTTCAATGATGCGAGGAAGTACTCCTTAGTACTCATGCTCGATACCATAATTGAGAAATGTGCAGAGTGGTTTAACAAGCACATGACGGAAGCCGCAGAAGGACATGGATTACGGAAACTAGTTTCTTTGTGGAGAATGAATTGCACATTACGTGTGAGGCGGCCACGAAATTGACGGTTCGTGAGCTCAACAGATTCTCGATGGAGTATTATGTTATTGGAGTTGATAGGATGAGTTATTTGGTGGATATGAAGAACAAGACTTGTGCTTGCAAGCGTTTTGATTTGGACAAGTATCATTGTGTCCATGGAGTAGCTGCNCGTTTTGATTTGGACAAGTATCCTTGTGTCCATGGAGTAGCCGCTTTGTTAGCTTATATGAGAAATGCGAGTAGGACGGCGGATATCCATTTGTGGGACTTGTGCACGAGATATTATCTGACTGATACATGGATACTTGAGTATTACCGGATAATTTATCATGTCCTGTGTAATTCGCAGTGGTCCAGGATTCCGGAAAATATCCAAGCATCGTTTGCCTCGCCACCACCTCGTCCCGAGAGGAAGGGACGGTTTCAGGAGACGAGATACCCGTCGGTTGGAGAAAGCCGTCGAAAGAGGACTAGCAACAGGCCCGTTCCATGCCTCGATCTTGCAGCTTGTTTCAACAGTCGAGTCTGATCTGTTCAGCTCGGTACAATTGTGTACAACTGTATTCGGAGTACAGGCAACTTCGCAAGTTTTATGTTATTGTTTTTCCTTGTTCACGCTTTATCATGTTATTTGTGTGGAGGATTTGAACTCTATTATGAACTCAGTTATGGTTTTTAATTTGAAAATTTATGTAGTAAATTCAAAATTTTGGGGCAAAATCATACATTATAAACATAAATTGAACAAAAATATAACGCAAATTTGAAAATTGGCGTATTACGTTAAATACAAATTGTTACGCATTATTAGTTTCATATGTGAAATATTGTACATTATAAGAAAAACATAGTAATGTAATACATTTGGCATAAAACACATTGGCTAAACATGATAACTATCTTATTTGTAACCCCATTATGAGAGAAAATTTTAATTCGTTTGAACATTAAAAGTATTAACGCGCTAACCCTTATAAATGTACTATAAGAGAATAATATGACAAGTATAACTAGTAAATATGAATTTAATACTGGTATAACTACCTATTTGTGAAAACCCGACTAAGTACAACTAAAAGTATTTTCGTACAACTAAAAAACTCGGTGCAACTAAGAAAGGGAAAAAAAATCAAAATTCCCTCCAAACGAAAAAAAAATAAATCAAAATTCCCTCCAAAACGAAAAAATTTGAAAACAAAGAAAGGAATCTTTCTCCTCCCTTTCTAGCCGACCAAAGCAACCACTCTCTCTCTCTCCCAAATTCTCTCTTTCCTTGTCAATTGGTATGACTTTCATTTCGGGTTTTGTTGTTGCTTGCTAGGAATCTCATTCCATTTTCAGTTTTGGGTTTGGTTGTTGCTTGCATCTCATTCGGGTTTGGTTGTTGCTTGATAGGAAAATGTATGCTCCATTCGAGAACTTCACGTTTCGAGATCGATATGATGTCGCGGCTGAGAACGACAACGATCCTAGTTACGATACGGATGAGGAGAGGAAGAAGTTTCAGTACGAATTGCTCAAGGAAGAATTCTCGGAGTGTTTCATGCCTGTTCCTCGGGGGATTCAACAATCTTGCTACGTTTGCAAGGCTTCTGTTGTTGTTTGCACGGAGAAAGCCGAGAGTGATGTGGGGAGAAAGTTTCTTGTATGTGAGAAAGTCGAGAGTGATGTGGGTTTTCTTACTCTTGGGTACTAAATTCAGTTTCATTACTGTATACTTGGATCTAATGTTTTGGTGTTGCATATGTAGTATGGGGGTCTTCATTATCGTTGTTGGTGGGATGAGACAATTACGGAGGAGCTAGAGGATCAAAAGGAGGAGATATTGAAGCTCAAGGAAAAGGTAAGCCAACTGGAGGAAAAGGTAAGCCAAATTAACCACTTGAAGTATTGGTTGTTGAAATGGTTGTTTGTTGTTTTGTGTTTATATTCTGTCTGAATAACTCGGAAAAACCCAGTTTAATTAAATGGTTTTGTGGTTTTATGTTTCTTTGTTATGAGTTTTTCACGTTTTTTTTTGCTATTCACTTTGTGTAATACGAATCAACAAACCAAACATACGATAGTTATGTGATAAAACATCCGAATTCAAGCATCCAAAACGAACATCAGTCTAACGAAACACAAAAGTCTAATAAAACATGAAAAGGAACCGGCTAACAATCATTTGTCCTTTGGCTCATTTTCGTCCTCGCTATCATTGGTCGTTTGCCTTGTTCTCGGCTTCTTATACGGTGGCCGAACTAG
>OVAP01004454.1:0-14560 GCA_900406295.1 Aurinia saxatilis | reverse complement strand
TATATATATATAGATATATTCATGGTTAGTTCACCAATTTTTTTTTTTTTTTAAACTATTTTGAACAAGAGAAAAAAGAAAGATATAGTTACCTTTGCCAGAAATAAAATATTGTTGCATTTGCTGCATTAAATTTGAAAGCCGGCACCATATTGATTGCGATATGGTTATTAGGTGATCAGTTGACCATTCTATTATATGCAGGTACGACCATTTTGCATTACAACACATTCTAGTAAAGAGCTTAATCAAAGATCTTTCTGATATGTGGTACTTGTATTTTCATGATATATTTATATAACTTTTCAAGAATAAATAAATAAATAAGAAAGGATTTATAAATATTGAAAAGAATTTAGAAGTTTTGTCCCACAATCCTAGCATAAAGTTTAATAGATATAAACATAAGTCAAAGTGATGATGATGTTACATCAACCTTGTGCCTTGTGGGTTAATGAAATGAAAGCAAATTCTATAATCATTAGTAAATGTCATGTGCGTGGTTGTGGTAGAGGCAAAGAACATGCACTCTTTTTAATATATTTTTATTTTGTCGGTAAACGTGGAATCCCAATCTTAGAATTAAATGTAAAGTTTAAATAATTGAAAATGATAGTGTTGAAAAACAGTAGTGTAATTAAGAGAAAACGTGTTATTTGATATTTGAATGGGACCTGCAGGAAAAGGAAACGGAACAGGGAACGTGGGATCGGACACAAGGACTTGGTTAAGTGCTGCTCTCTCTAATCAAGACACTTGCATGGAAGGCCTTGACAGTACAGACAGTTTTCAAAAAACCCTTGTCGTCGGTAAATCAATCATTTCTGATTATATTATTAATTGTGCAGTGATCAAACTCTAAAATTTCATTGAAATGCTATGGTAATTTAGAAGTATAAGCTAAGTTATTCGTTTTTTTGGATTGGTTCGGGTTCTCTCAAATTCGGCTTCGGGTTTTTATCGGATTTCAAAGGGCTGCTGGTCCAGTTTTTTTTTGGGTATATAAATTACCATCAATGCATTATGTATCATTTTTATAAAATACATTACAAAAAGCTTCAAATATATATTTTTCTCTTTTTATAATTTTTTGTTTTGTTTTATATAGTATACAAATGTCTTGCCTATTATGGGTTATTGTAGTGAAGTTTAGTTTAATTTCATGTAGGTAAATTTGGTCCGGTTCGGTTTCTATTTATGTATGAGTGTTTTTAACTCTAGTTCGTTACATTTCAGGCACTCTCGATCAACTATATTCTCTGCTTAGAAATTTGCTACCACTTGTTCAATCCGAACAGAAATCCAAGCCCGTTTCAAAACCTGGACCAGTTGGTAAAGGACCACTCTCCCCACGAGGCAGGAAACTCATAAACACCGACGATGAAGCGAGCAATAAATTCCCCGAGTGGGTCAGATCGAACGATCGGAAACTACTTGAAACAAACAACATCCCATACAACATCTGTGTAGCATTGGACGGGACATGCAACTTCACGAAGATCATGGACGCTATTCACGAAGCTCCTGACTACAGCTTTGAACGTTTTGTCATATACATAAAGAAAGGTTTGTATATGGAGTATGTTGAGATCAAGAAGAAGAAATGGAACCTCGTTATGATTGGTGATGGCATAGACAAGACTATTATTTCCGGTAATCGCAACAACATAGACGGTTGGACCACTTTCCGTTCGGCTACATTCGGTAATATTTCATATAACAAGTTTTACTTTAGTTGTTTTTCGTTCATGTTTTCATAAGATTGGTTACAAATTTTGTGACACAAATTTCAGCGGTAAGCGGAAGAGGATTCTTAGCGCGAGGTATAACGTTTCAGAACACAGCGGGGCCAGCGAAACATCAGGCGGTAGCCCTGAGGTCAGACTCTGACCTCTCGGTGTTCTACCAATGTGCGATGAGAGGTTATCAAGATACACTATACACACATACCATGCGTCAGTTTTATCGGGAATGCACCATCACAGGAACGGTAGATTTTATATTTGGGGATGGGACCGTCGTGTTTCAGAATTGTCAAATTTTGGCTAGAAAGGGACTCCCTAACCAAAAGAATACTATTACTGCACAAGGCCGGATGGAATCTGGCCAACCCTCAGGTACATTTTCTTGAAACTCTTTCAATACTTCTTAAACAATGTTATAACAGTACAAAACACTAATTGTATAATGATTTTTTTTTTTCTCACTTGAATCCCTCTTGCTCATCTTCAGGCTTCTCAATTCAATTCAGCAATATCTCCGCAGACGCAGACTTGGTTCCATACCTAAACACAACATACACGTATCTAGGAAGGCCATGGAAGCAATTTTCAAGGACAGTTTTCATTAGGAACAACATGAGCAACGTTGTGAGACCCGAAGGATGGCTGGAGTGGAACGCGACCTTTGCTTTCGACACACTCTTCTATGGAGAGTTCATGAACGAGGGGCCTGGTTCGGGACTCAGCAGCCGAGTCAAATGGCCTGGCTACCATGTGTTTAACAACTCGTACCAAGCTAGCAACTTCACTGTTTCTCATTTCATAGAAGGAGATCTTTGGCTGCCTTCTACAGGGGTGGCATTTACTTCTGGCTTGGACATCTAAAATGGCTAAAAGTATTTGGAATGTGAATCTTATTCTTCTTATTTTTGTTTCTTCTTTACTTTATTTTGTTTTGTAATTTTGATTATATGGTTGTTTGAAGTAAGTTGATGTATTGTGATTTTCAAGGTTTTGACAAATATTATCACAACAAGAAAGTTTATATCGGGTCACTAAGTCATCGGTTGAAGTTGAACCGATGTATATAGAAAATATGTGTTCATAGATTTTACATTGGTGTTGAATTTTTTTTTATACTCTATCTACATACTACTATCAAGGCATAAACTTAAAAGTAGAATGACGATAAATTTGATGAAATTATACATTAATGCCTTGGTGGGAACTTTTTTAAAACTGGGTAATGGTGTGATATTTGATTTTATTTGTGCATTGATTATAATATATATACTATTGTTTTTTGTTTACATTTTTAGTTTGATTTATTTATATAAAATATAGTTTTACGGTGATCGATAACTTAGTTAATAATATAAAATAGTTATATGTATTGTATAGGAAAATTAGATGTGTCAAGTTGAGTAAACCAACTCATACTCAATTTTCATCACAACAATAGATATTAATAATATTAAATAAAAAGACACTAAAAACCAAAACACATTAAACTATAAGATTTATCATATATAATCCCTACACAGTGTAGGCTACACTTGTTCTTTTTAAACTGCATTTAAAATTATTTAGGTATGAACTGCAACTGCAATTACTTGTTCTCTGTATCATTAAATTCAAGATTGTAGAGATTTGATTTTAAAAAGATAAAATTTAATATAAAATTTGTGGAACTATAACTACTAATCAAAATATTTGAATGTTAGAAATGAGTGAAATGGTACTAAATAAAAAAGTAATATAACAAATAGTACGTCATGTCTATCATAATATTTCACGTTTGACAAATTTTAATGGAAATCAAAAACCAAATTTTGAATTAAAAAATCATTTATCATCCATTTGAATACAATTGAACCATTAGAAATTTTAAATACATCACACAAATAATCATCAAATAAATTTATCTAAACCAAAACAAGAAGTTCTCTAAAATATCAAAAAAATAAACGTAGAGTAAATTCGTAATGCAATAAAGATCTTTGCAATTACAATATTTAGATTTTTCATTTAAAATGATAGGTGACCAAAAAAAAAAGAATTTTTTTTTAATATGATAAATGAAGATAGTTTTGATTGTGAGGTCAATTGTTGTAGTTGAAATTTTGGAATAAAAGTCAAATATTATTCCTCAATAAAAAAAAAGAAGTCAATCAATACAATAATGGGAAATTGCATTGTCTACTTTTTTTGTCAATAATTAGTTTCTACAAAAAAAAATTGTTTTCATATTAAAATGAAAAAGCAAAATTATTTTAATATTGAATTGATTCATCTATGCAAATAAATTGTTATTGAGATTATATTCCTCTAAATAAATATCTTCTAAGGTATTGTAATTATAATGTCAGAAATGAGTTTTTATAAGGTTAAAATTGTAGTATTAATTACAGTGAAGTTTATATTAAATTACACTGTGAAATATATATCGAAGTAATCCGATCTTTCTCTGGGGCGAAGAGGTGTGGTGGAGCTTCATGGCGATGGAGAGCCGCGAAGTTGGAGATATGATTAGGAAGCTCAATTCTCATTGGCTTGAGAATGAGAGAATGAATCGGAGATCTAAATGGATTTTACAAAGTAAATCTTAGGTGGCTGTTGCATAGTGAAAGCCGACACTGTAGTCCAAAGGGGATCGCGTCTTGTCAGGGAGAGATGCGGCGATCCTT
Source organism: Aurinia saxatilis (assembly GCA_900406295.1). Classification (NCBI taxonomy): domain Eukaryota; kingdom Viridiplantae; phylum Streptophyta; class Magnoliopsida; order Brassicales; family Brassicaceae; genus Aurinia; species Aurinia saxatilis. The sequence goes on along the minus strand of OVAP01004454.1, from coordinate 10,152 downwards.
AAAAGTTTTCTTAGCCGATTTCTCCTAGTCGATGATCTCGATGGAAGCTACGGCGATCGATTTGTGACTGGCGGTAGAGTAAGGGCGGCTGTGCTTTCTGAAGACAATTCATAGTTTAACCTAGTGTATCCTTTGGTTAGTTCCGGTTTAATCGGTTTTTGCACTCTTCTTTTATTTTTGTAAACCATTTTTTTGTCTGGTTCTGGTTGGTTTAAATTAAGTTATATATATTATTTTTAAAAGGAAGGTCAGGATATCAAACTCAATTTCATTGAAGGGGAAGAACATAAGATAGATAAAAATCTTGATCCAGAATTTCGTTGAAGAGGAGGAAGATCAAAATTTTAATTTACAGTCCGCCGATCATGGAAAAATTTGTCGATCAGAATCTCACTAAGAATGAGGTAAGAAAAAAATCTTCACCCAGATTTTAAATATTAATTTCTAATAGTTCAATACAATGTGTTTAATCAAAAGTAGTAAATAGGCAAGACAAGTAAGTTCAAAATAAAATTAAAAACCTGTGTTTCACCGATTTTTTCCCTTCATTTCATCCATAAAAGTTTTTAAAGAAATCGTAATGAATCAATAAAATAAATCGTATGTTTAGATATCGATACTAAGTTTTTTACTATCTTATAGGATTCCATGTGATGATCGAAACAAATAGTTTACTTCCTAAAATGTCAATCATAAAAGTGCAAGAACTACCTGATATGGAAACTAGAACAAAAAGTAATGCAAGGGGATTTTTTCTAATCAATATTTTTAGTTTACGAATAAGTTTCGGTTCGGATTTGGTTCGGTTCGGTTCGGGTTATTCGGTTCTAGTAAAACATCAACCAAACTCAAACCGAAATTAGTTCGGTTTGGTTCATTTCGGACTCGTTTTAATTCGGTTCGGTTCATTTTGGGTTGGTTTTAGTTTCATTTAAAAAAATGTAACTTGAAATTAAACTCATAAATCGTAGTAAAAATAAACAATAAGAATTATTCAAACTAAGAATTCATACTAAACAAAAATTATTTAAAAAAAATCAACGTATTAAGTTAAAGATATGACATTTTCACACAAAAAAGAGAAGAGACAAAAGAGATTTTGTATTAGGTTATTAACCTTTACTAATTAGGTTAAAGATTTAAGAAAAACTTAAATGTGATTAATTGTACTATTGTAAACTTAGTAATTTAGTATTGTATGTCAAACTTCAAAAAAAGAGAGGAAAAATTAAACATATTCACTAAATCTACTTCTTATTTTGTACGCAGCATTCACTACATTTAACAAATGAGTATATATGTATACTTGTATATATATATAATTAATAAAGAACACATCGGTTTATCGGTTGGGTTCGGTTTTAAACCGAACCGAGCCGAACTGTTCGGGTTGAGGAAATACTGAACCGAACGGTTTCCTTAAGAACTTCAGTTTGGTTCGGTTCGGTTTAAATTCGGTTGGTTCGGTTCGACTCGGTTCGGTTCGGTTAATATGCCCACCCCTAAGTAAACTTAAGACACTCTTTGACTTATTTATCTAAACTCAAGAACCTCTCAGTGAAACTCTTTAGCCCCTTAGTGTTTTATTTCTTAGAAGAAACCCAAAACCCCTTTGCTAAAGTTGTTCTCTTTTATGATGAAGCATTACAACACCTCTCCATGCTTATTTATACACAACATGTGTTTTACAGTTTTTCTAAACTGATTTCCAAGCACACACACTAATTTTTCCTTTTCTCTACAAGAAAATGGAATTTTCTCCTGAGAGAAACGAAACTCTACAAATTTCCAAAAGTTTCCAATATGCTTTCTTTCTCTCAGTAATCGCCCTTGGGCTTGTCCTTGTCACTTTGACTCATCCATACCTCAAGTCATCAATTGCACAACTTAACTCTCATGTATCACCTCTTGTATTATTTTCAATAAATACATGAACTTCCCAGACTTCTGCATCTTGAATCTCCCCCTTTTTAACTTTGTGTGTCTCTCAAGAATGTGTGTTAGTCATCCATACATCATAAACGCATACACAAACTAGGCTAAGATTGAGGTTGTAAGCTAATCCAATCAGAAAAACACTCACCCATAATCATTACATTTCACCTACTATGTTGATCTTGCCCCCCCCCCCTCTACTTGTGAGCACACACAAGGTAAAAACTAATTAGTATGTGACATGTCTGGGATAGTGATCTCAAGAGCTTCAAGTGTAGCTTCTTAGACTTTCATTTTGCTTCATCTGATTTTTAGCTTCTTAAAAAACGTCACTGACTCTTGAATTTTTTATGAATGGTACAAGACGAATTTGGTTCTCTCTCAATTTGTTTTGGCACAAATTTTGTTTCTGAAAATCCTTCTTTCTCTCTTTGCGTCTCTTTCTTTACCCAAAGTGGTGAGATGGAGTTCTCACAAATATTTTTGAAAATCCTTCTGATCATTAGAAACAAAAACATTCCTGATAAAGCATTTACATTTGTGCGGGTGCCAAAACACGATGTTCTAATGCTACTAGTAGAAAAATATCTGTGACAACACAATCTCACCATCTTATATGAGCTGAACATGATTCCACAAGAAATTTGGAGAAATTTGGGGTCATAGACTTGATTGTAGGCAGTGAGGTGTTCATATGCCAACAATTTCTAGCATTGTTGGGCAAAAGGACTTTGGAGCCCAACAAGTGGCAATCTCTGGAAATTATGAGGATGACGAAGATCATGGAGAATGATTTCTCTACACTGGAAGGTTTGTTTTATATTATTTGTTTTATATTACTCATAGCCTTCTAGTGCATTTTATTATTCCTTTTATTAATACGTGTGAATGTGTCACATTAACAAGTTTAGAAGCCATTGCAATCTTTTTAGGAATCGAGCCTCGGCATTTTATACATGTATGCTTTCCTTGACCAACCCATTTCTTTCAATAAAAATTTGTGCCCACACGGAGTTTGTAAAAACACATATAAGACAATCATTATATGTACTTAAAAAGGAAAAGATACTAAAACAAAACTATATTGTACCTTTCAATTTTTAAGCACATCTAATGATTGTCATGTATGTGTGTGGGCACAATTTTTTTTATTGAAATGTTTTGAGATATGGATTGGTCAATGAAAGCGTACTTGTATGAAATGACGAGGCTAAATTCCTAAAAAGATGACATTTAACCCTCATATTAACTTATATTGGTTGATGTTATTCGTTTGGCAAGGGCTTACAAACATCATGTTATGGCACATTCACATATATTAACTAGACGAATAATAAAATGCACCAAAGTCTAGACTGATATAAAGCAAACCTTCCAGTGTATAGAAACCATTCTCCATGATCCTCGTCATCCTCATAGCTTTTAGAGGTTGTCACTGACTGAGCTCCAAAGTCTTATTGTCCAGAATTGCCAGAAATGATTCGCATATGAACACCTTACTGTCTACAATCAAGTATGTGATCTTAAGTTTCTCCAACTAAAACACATTGATTTCTTGTGGAATCATATACATGCATACAGTTGATAATAAGATTAAAAACTGAATAATAGAAAATATATAATGATGAATAACTCTTGCACTCCAAATGACTCTCTCACTCCTAAAATTCATCCATCTATTATATTTGACCAGAGAAAAAAATGACCAAGAAGGAGAAGTAGGGATCTCTCCCGGTGGCGGTAAAGGCACTATCACCACCGAAGAGATGACGACGACCGTAGAAGAGGTTGCAAAGAGCATAGACTTAAACTTTTTTTTTATTGTTTGGGTGTAAAAAAAGATGATGTTCTACTAGTGGAAAAATATTTGTGACAACACAATCTCACCTGTTTGATCTTATATCACTTGAACATGATTCCACAAGAAATCAAGGTGTTTTAGTTGGAGAAATTTGGGGTCACAGACTTGACTGTAGGCAGTGAGGTGTTCATATGCCAACCATTTCTGGCATTGTTGGGCAAAAGGACTTTGGAGCTCAACCAGTGACAATCTCTGGAAGTTATGAGGATGACGAAGATCGTGGAGAGTGATTTCTCTATACTGGAAGGTTTGCTTTATATTACTCATAGCCTTCTGGTGCATTTTATTATTCATTTTATTAATATGTGTGAATGTGTCACAACAACAAATTTAGAAGCCCTTGCCATCTTTTGAGGAATCGAGCCTCGACATTACATACATGTATGCTTTCCTTGACCAACTCATTTCTTTGAATTAAAACTTTGCCCACACGGAGTATGTAAAAACACATATAAGACAATCATTAGATGTACTTAAAAAGGAAAAGATACTAAAACAAAACTATATTGTACCGTTCAATTTTAAGCACATCGAATGATTGTCCTGTATGTGTGTGGGTACAGTTTTTTTTATTGAAATGTTTTGAGATATGGATTGGTCAATGAAAGCGTACTTGTATGAAATGACGAGGCTAAATTCCTAAAAATATGATATCTAACCCTCATATTAACTTATATTGGTTGATGTTATTTGTTTGGCAAGGGCTTACAAACCTCATGTTATGGCACATTCCCACATATTAATTAAAGGAATAATAAAATGCACCGAAAGTCTAGACTGATATAAAGCAAACCTTCAAGTATAGAAACCATTCTCCATGATCCTCGTCATCCTCATAACTTCCAGAGGTTGTCAGGGACTGAGCTCACAAGTCTTTTTGCCCAGAATTGCCAGAAATGATTGGAAAGCAAACACCTTAATGCCTATAGTCAAGTATGTGATATTAAGTTTCTAAAAATAAAACACCTTGATTTCTGGTGGAATCATATTGAGCTGATAAAATAGAATAAAATTAAAAACTGAATAAAAGGAAATATATAGTGTTGAATAACAAATGACTATATCACTCCCAAAATTCATCCTTCTATTTGACCAGAGAAAAAAAAAGAACCAAGAAGGAGAAGTAGGGATCTCTCCTGGTGGCGGCTAAAGGCACTAGCCACCACCGGAGAGATGACAACGGTGGTAATAGATGTCGTAGCAGAGAGCGTAGACCAAAACTCTTTTTTGTCTTGATCAACAATAAGCCTCTATAAAACAACTAATATCATGGTTAAAACCCGTAAAAAACCATGATATATCAGAGCTAAACAAAGATGAGTATTTCATTTACTATACCATCAAGCCACTTGTTTATTTGAGTTTTATGGATTGGTTTGAGATTGTCAAATACATGGTTCTCAAATTCGGGTTGTGTGTGTGGGGGTGTGGGTGGGGTCAGAAAAAACTATTTAGCTACGGATTTTTCTCTACATCATTAAGTTCAAGACTTTAGAAATTTAATTCCGAAACAGATAATCTTTACCAACAAATTTTGGGACTATAACTATTTGATACATTGTGAACCACTTGCAGATCGATCTGCACACAAAGAGGCCAATTTTATTTTTTCACGGATTGATCGATAGCCATTGTAGACAGATATATCCAACCATAGATCGATATATGCAATTTGTGGATCGATCGTTCAGTCCTCTGCAAAGCTAAATATGGAAACCCTTTCTCTACCCGTTTTCTGCACTCTATAAATAAATTTCTCTCATATCAGACGAAAATTAGGTTATTTTTACTCAAGTTTTAGCCACCATAGAGGTTGTTCTTCATCTGCAACTCTTCTCTTTTGTATTTGCTTTCTTGGATTGAAGATTTGTCACTCTTCCATTGTTGAGAAGTTCTTCTAAACTATATATTTGTTTATTTCAGCTGAATACAAATTTATTCAGTATGTTTATGCTTATGACTATGTTTTGCTATTCTTAGAATATATGTGAGTAGATTCCTAGTTAGATCTAAGAATTTTTGTAGGCTTGTGGTTCAAATGATTAGCCATAAATATGATTAGTTATTGATTCCTCCATCTATTGTTAGGCTTAATGCTTAGACTAGATTGATCACCTAGTATATGATTATTGGTTTAATCTATTCATCAAAAGTGTTTTAGATTCCTAGATCTACAATAGATGGGCAAATTGTCCTTAGCCAACGAAAGCTGATGTTAAGCCAATTTGTGGACTTATCAAACCTGTGCATTAGTGCTTCCTTGCAATTTCTAGATTCATGCGAAAGTTGATCAATTGTATCGTTATGTTTGTGTCGAGGTTATCTTAAAATGAACCTGAATAGATGTCTAGTCTTTGTCCACGTTCCTGAATGATTTTCCTATGTCAATAATTTTTATATTATTGAATTTTAATTAAATCATCAAAATCGAGTAGTCATCTTAGAAAACAAACCCTTTTTATTCATAGTCTTAGCTAAATTTAGACATCTTACATTCTATAGAGTAATCACTGGAATTTGTGGTTCGGCCCTTAGCTATACTACAACACATTTGTTGATAGGTAGTTCAAGGAAATTATTTGATTAGTATTCTTACGACATTATCACTATTCAAGAGAATATTAAATTTTTGGAAGTGGGTAAAAAGATACTAAGCAAAAAACAAATAAAAGAACTAATAATAGCTAATAATTACTTTTTATCATAATATTTGATTCTGATGGTTAACTATTTTCCATGAGTTGGCAATAAGAAAAAAAAAACTATTTTCCATGAAAACTAAAAACAATTTTTCTAAATTAACAAATCAATTATCATAATTGAATTAATAGTAATTTAAACTACCTAAAAATAGTTATATTAAATAAACTAGAAAACTCTTCTGATATAAAACAAAAATCTCTCTAAAACATCAATAAAATTAATATGTAGGAACTCGTTATAGTGTAAAATCTATCGATCCTAAGGGTGGATTATGTAACGGGGCTCGGTTTATTATTGTTTTGATGATGAAGCACGTTCTACAAGGTACAATCATATATGCGGATGATAGATGGGATAATCAAGTACCTAGAATGTTTGTTACCCCACCGGATGCAAAGTTGCCTTATCACATGCGCCGAAGACAGTTCCATGTGATGTTAGCTTTTGCAATGAAAATTAATAAGAGTCAATGATAAACTCTTGAACATGTCGGTTTGTTTCTCCCAAGGCATGTATTCTCTAACGGACAACTATATGTTGCAGTTTCGAGAGTCAAGTCCAGATCGGGAATCAAAGTTCTAAACAAGGAAGTAGAGCTGCATACAAGTACTACCAATGTCGTCTACAAGGAAGTGTTCGATAATCTTTTGTGATTTATAGCTTTACACTATTTCTTGTGCCTTTTAAATATTACTACAATTTTATAATTTTGCATTCAATAACATTTATTAAATTAAAATCAAAGTTCGCACAAGGTGGGCCAATAATCTAGTATTAAATCAACTAGAAAACTCTTCTGATATAAAACAAAAGTTCTCTAAAACATCAATAAAATTAAGGGGCTTAACAACATATACCCATTTTTTATACCATTAATCACATATACCTATCTTCCTTCCTTCTCTTGTAAAAAGTCTAAAATACCTCTATTTAAATATTACTATTTATGGGGTTTTAGGGTTTAGGATCTAGGGTTTAGGGTTTATAAACTCTAAACCCTAAAATCCTAAACCCCAAAAAGTCTTCCCACCCCTAATAAACCCTAACCCCTAAAATATAAACCCTAAATCTTAACAATTAAACCCTAATAGTTATTAAAAATTAAACCCTAAGTTTATAAGGGTTTAACCATAAATCATAAACCCTAAGTAAATCATAAACTCTATAATTTTACTAAACCCTAAATCCTAAAATCCTAAACCCTAGCAAATATATCATTCATAATGAAAATAGCTTTGGTAAATGAAGGGTATAATGGTATTAATATAAAAAGGGATGGGTATATGTGATTAAAAAAAGGGGTGTGGTTATATGTGCTCAGTGGGTATGTAAAGTTGGGTATATTTGTGATTCTCTCTAAAAAGAATATGTAGGAACTAGTTATAGGGTTAAATGTTAATGTGTTTTAACCACATATACCCACTTTTCCATACCCTTAATCACATATACCCACATTTCTTCCTTTTAATCACCTTCCCTTATAAAAAGTCTAAAATATCTATATTTAAATATTAACTATTTATAGGGTTTTAAGGTTTAGGATTTAGGGTATAGGGTTTAAAAACCTTAAACCCTAAAATCTTAAACCCCAAAAAGTCTTTCCACCCCTAATAAACATTAACCCCCTAAAATCTAAACCCTAATCTTAACAATTAAACCCTAATAGTTATTAAAAACTAAACCTTAATTTTACAGGGTTTAACCTAAATCCTACATCATAAAATCTATAATTTTACTAAACCCTAAATCCTAGCAAATTTATCATTTATAATTGTATTAAAATAAAAAGGGGTGAGTATATGTGATTAAAAGAAGGGTGGTGGGTATATGTGGTTAATGGGTGTGGAACAGTGGGTATATTTGTGATTCTCTCAATTTTAATGCAGTAAAAATCTTTGTAATTAAAATATCTAGATTTCTCATTTAATTTTGATAATTGCAGAAGGTTGATTATGAGGTAAATCTTTTAGTACAAGTTTTAGAATAAATCATGCTTTCTTAATGTTGTATTGACAATAAAAAAAAAAAAAAGAGAGGAGGGTAATCAGTACACTAATAGCTTCTTATTTTCTCTTTCAAACATCTCTTTATTCTTTCTCTCTATAGCGTCGAACAACAATCTTTCGGTTTCTTCTTTAGACCGGTGTTTTTCGCCGAAGCCACGAAAAAGCTATTTTTCTTCTCTTTTGTTGTACGTCTTCAAGCAGAATCTGTTGCGAAGGAAGTTTTGGGAAGCAATCCGATCTTTCGCTGGGGTGAAGAGGTGTGGTGGATCTTCACGGCGATGGAGAGCCACGAAGTTGGAGATATGATTAAGGAGCTCAAATCTCATCCTCTTGAGAATGAGAGAATGAATCGGAGATCTAAATGGATTTTACAAAGTAAATCTTAGGTGGCTGTTGCATAAGCAAAGCGGACACTGTAGTCCAAAGGAGATCGCGTCTTGTCAGGGAGAGATGCGACGATCCTTAAAAGTTTTCTTAGCCGATTTCCCCTAGTCGATGATCTTGATAGAAGCTCCGGCGATCGGTTTGTGACTGGCGGTAGAGTAAGGGCGACTGTGCTTTCTGAAGACAATTCATAGCTTAACCTAGTGTATCCTTTGGTTAGTTCCGGTTTAATCGGTTTTTGCACTCTTCTTTTATTTTCGTAAACCATTTTTTTGTCCCGTTCTGGTTGGTTTAAATTAATTTATATATATTATTTTAAAAAAGGAAGGTCATGATATCAAACTCAATTTCGTTGAAGGGGAAGAACACAAGATAGATAAAAAAATCTTGATCCAGAATTTAGTTGAAGAGGAGGAACATCCAAATTTTAATTTACAGTCCGCCGATCATGGAAAAACTTGTCGATCATAATCTCACTAAGAATGAGGTGAGAAAAAAAATCTTCACCCAGATTGTAAATATTAATTTCTAATAGTTCAATACATTGTGTATAATCAAAAGTAGTAAATAGGGAAGACAAGTAAGTTCAAAATAAAATTAAAAACCTGTGTTTCACCGATTTTTTTTCCTTTATTTCATCCATGAAAGTTTTTAAAGAGATCGTAACGAATCAATAAAATAGATCAAATGTTTAGATATCGATACTAAGTTGTTTCTATATTAGAGGATTCGATGTGATGATCGAAACAAATAGTTTACTTCCTAAAATGTCAATCATAAAAGTGCAAGAACTACCTGATATGGAAACTAGAACAAAAAGTAATGCAAGGGGAAACTCTTTAGCCCCTTAGTATTTTATTTCTTAGAAGAAACCCAAAACCCCTTTGCTAAAGTTGTTCTCTTTTATGATGAAGCATTACAATGCCTCTCCATGCTTATTTATACACAACATGTGTTTTACAGTTTTCCTAAACTCATTTCCAAGCACACACACTAATTTTCCTTTTCTCTACAAGAAAATGGAAATTTCTCCTGAGAGAAAAGGAAACTCTACCAATTTCTAAAACTTTCCAATATGCTTTCTTTCTCTCAGTAACCGCCCTTGGGCTTATCCTTGTCACTTTGACTCATCCATACCTCAAGTCATCAATTGCACAACTCAACTCTCATGTATCACTTCTTGTATTATTTTCAATTGATACATGAACTTCCCAGACTTCTGCATCTTCAGTCTCCCCCTTTTTAACTTTGTGTGTCTCTCAA